>JARSSU010048171.1:0-42743 GCA_029619165.1 Eurosta solidaginis | reverse complement strand
GAGGGGTCCTAGAACACAAAGATTTACGTGATGCAATCTGACACTGAACGGCGTTTAACAATGTTTGCTTGTGACAATGCTTATTCCCTGGTTGACAAAGGGACCGAGGGGGCTCTGTTGAATCATTAAAAATGGATATGCAATAGAATTGTTGCACAACAGCGCGGAGGGTGCCATCGCGAGAAAGGTATGCAGTGGAACGCCACAAGGGAGTAACCTCCGAGTGTTGGCTTATGCGGTTAATTAGTTTGCTGAGTCACGTGACTGGCAAAGCCTGGGTAAAATCGGACGCTAGTCTGATATAGGTTTGGAGAGTATATGTGGAAGATATTGCTAGAAATCGTTAAGAGATAGGTAATATTACTGGCTTTATCAATGGTAGTCAAGCCGATCGGTTAGTGTAGTAGTGGTCTTACGACGACGTCATAGCCTGATTGGTATCAGCAGCACAGTTACTACTGGCATCGAAAGACATGCTGAAAAGACGTAACTGTTTAGGCTATAACATGGCTATGGCATGTATTAAGGAACTTTCAGTATTTTACCAACCTGAGTTCGTACAAGACAAGACAAACTTGTAGCTATAGCTTACGTTACATTATTACGTTTCCAACTGAGTTCAATTATATCTCTCACGAGGTGCAAAATTGATGTATAATGTAGACAGGGGACTTGTCGTTTGCACCATCTTCAGTACTACATTTCATTTGGGTTAATCCATCAGTTAATAATAATAGAGACAAGGGAAGAGAAAGCTGTTTTCTGTTCAGGCCTCGTGTACTATTCTAGCATCTTTATTCAAAAAAGATCTTTTAAGCACCAGTTTGTTACAAAGAAATCCACCATCTCGAAACAAATGCTCCTACCTCAACTGAATGTACTTTGAATTCATGCTGGGATTTGTTTACAAAATTTGGGATATAGGACGTAAAAAAATATATCGCTTTCGAAACGATAGCCGAGATTCACTTTATCTTCACTCAACCGACCGTTTTATTTTAAATGATAAGTATTTGGTATGATGAGACGTTTGAAGCAAAACATGTATGTAGTTAAATCTAACCGCTTCTGGGTATAATAATTGCGTAATCCTAGATATTTGTTCTTGTTTGCTTGTGTTCCTCCAAATTTTTACGTACTAAATTTCTGAGCTTTTTATTTCTTATCTGATTTTTTTTTCTTAACTCTCTATCTCTTTGTTATTCAGAGCATACAAATAAACGCTTACGAAAGAAAAGTTCTAAAAAGCTGGAAGCGGACTAACGGGTTCTTATGAAAAAGGCAAAGCAAAAGGAGATGGCAAGATAGTTAAAAAAAATAACAAAAAGCGAAATAAATAAATAAATAACAATAAGTATAAAGAAACTTGCAACAATATAAATTATGCACGATATTTCTACTATTTTCTTGTACATCACTTATAATACATATGTTGTAGTGGCTTAGGCGTTTCAGGGCGCACTTACACGCGCACATACATGATATTTACCCCATGTATGTTAAAATTTTATAGAATACATAGAGAGTATATCCACACATCTATAAAAAACGAAAACATATATACATACAACTTCTCAGAAAAACTCTTGGCTGCTTTTGAACGAGTAAGTTGCCAATCAGCTTTTGTTTTAATGCCATTATAATTTCACCCCAGTAAACTAATTTGTTCTATAACGATTTAATTTATTTGAGAACTAGCTTCATCCTAAAATTTTAAACCATAGTTCTCAAATGCAACTGAAATAACCGTAGAGAGTGTTCTAACCAAATTTAGCATATTAAAAAATAATATTTTATTTGTTTCTCAAATTGCAAATCTTCATTTCTCAGTTTAACTTACAACCGGAAGGAAATAATTTGAAATTCATGCTATACAGAAAGACAGGACTCAATATTGGAGCGCTTTGTTGTTTCAATAAAGCAGCCCAATTGAGCCAAACTTGGTTCACACATATCCTTACCCTCCATTCATTCAGTCGATGGCGGGACAGAACGAATAAACATTGCGCACTGCTGTCGCACATTTTTTAAGATTCCCTGTGAGAAATATATGATGCAGAAACACAACTGGTAAAAACGGCCTCTATATAATTAAACTCATCTTCCAAACAAGTTTAAAATCAATAAATAAGATGTAAGGCGCGATAAGGTCCGCAGAGATTTTAGGCTGAGCTTCTTTTCCAATTTGCTCGTGCTCCTTTTAATTTTAACATTTATATGTGTTATGCCGACTCCGATCCGCATCTGCGTATGAATTTGACTGACAAGTTTTTAATGCCGAAAAAATACCACTCATAGCTCTTTTGTTAATATTTTAACAAAGTTTGTAGCAACTTCATTCTGCACTAACTAATCTTTCTGAATAAAAAAGCAACCAAAAAATTGCTATAGAATAGTTAAAGTAACTTAGCGAACATAGTCAATATTTTGTTGTATTTGCCGTGCTAAGCCGCTTTGGCAAGAAAAATTTGAAAAGCCAAATTTTCCAAAAAATTTATGTAACTGTTTTCAAAAAATTCAACATCGCGGGATGCAGTTTTAGCTTATAATTTCCTGCTAAGATATTCGTGCTCTCGCTCTAACTAATACACCTACATTTAAATTTTTGCCGACCAGTAGTGGAATTCACCAATAACGATGCGATTTGTCGAGATTTTAATTAACGATTTTGGTCGCTTGCCTCATCGATTGTACTATTCACTAACTTGGGTTTTAACGACTCGAAATAAATGCCTTAAAATTTCGTTTTTTATAGTCATTATTATGCAAGTTTTTACATATTTTAACAAAAGGTAAGTAAATGCGGTATTAATTTCTTTTTTTCTCTGTTGATATCGCAGTTATTCTTGTACACAATTGACCATAAAGTTGAGAAATAATATCATGAGCTAAGTCTGGGGTTAGTCGGTACAGCTTCGAAACTCCGTTGCATTCAAGTGGAATGGGGCTAAGGTGTCTGTCTACTGGCGATGGACTTGTAATTATTAATCTTCTGACAAAACGTACACCAAGTACTCAAATACCATTTGATTTATAAACCAGCTTTTAGTGGTTTGAAAGTATTTAATTAAAGTTCTGATTTTCTTTTTAACTAAAATTGCCAGAAATATTAATTTCGTGATTTTTAACGCAGCCCATTTACTTGTCGTTTATTTAACAACACAGCTAATCGTCGATAAACAAATATCGATACAAAATAGTTGCTTAATATCGAAATCGTTATAGTTATCGATTCGTAAATATCGCGATAGCAAACGTGGTTAAAAAAGTTAGTGATTCTACTACAGTGCTATATGCGTTGTTGGTATAGCGCTCTTTGAGATAACAAAATAAGTTTTAGTATCCCAATGTCTACATGAAACTAAATAAATTTTGCTATTCTGCTACTCTTGCTCTCGACGAGGGATGCCCAAAAGATCTTTGTAGAGCACCGGAAATTCATTCGTTCGCCTACACGTTGCATGAGCGCAGCGACCAGGATTTTAACGGAGATTAACTGCTTATCAATTTGCGCTTGCACTTCAAGCAAATTGTTTTTTACAATTCCCATTATGCAAAGAAATGTACTCCTACAAAAAGATTTTGCGTTTGTATTCGAAATTCTGCCGTCGTTGTGCCACCAATACTATAGAGTCTAGACAATAGTTATATGTTTGCCAATTGCATGTGTGTGAAGACCGATTATACTTCAATTCCAATTTGATTATATTCTGACTAATAACACAAAAGACGTTCTCAAATGTTTCTCAAATAGTAAACAAGTTGATATTTGACTATTTGAGAATTGTTATAGAGAAACCTAGGTCTTAAGCCTAAACAACGCTCTAAACCAAAGTCAGAACTACCATTTTCTTCAACCTTTGAAAACTTCGTTTCTTTGTTATTGGGAACACACGCACACGTGTTTGTATATTTCTTTTTGTACAGTGGTGGACAAAAAATGGCAATTATACTTTTTTTTTAATGTCGTCAAATAAATTCTTCTCTTTCTAATTTACAATATTTTCAGAAAAACCTTCTATAAATGAGTTAAGTGAAACTATGCAAAGTAGGTTACGAAAACGTTTCCAAAAATTCAAGAAAATTCTATGAATAACCTTCAGTGTGCAGTTTTATAGCCTAAAAATTTCAGTTTTTCTTTTTCCGAAGGATATTTCATATTTTCTTCCATATAATAAAAATGTTTCACACTTCGTTGATAAAAATCTATAACAAACTCAGGGAAAAAAAAGCATCAAAAATTAATGCGAATTTTCAGAGTTATAACTTGTTCCGGCGACCGCCGTTGTATGGTGGTAGTATGATCCACCCACCACAATCAGATCCTGGGTTCAACTCCGGGCAAAGCAATATCAAAACAAGTTTTGTAAGCGGGTATGTCCCTTGGCAGTGATTTTTGCCATTAAAGCTTCTCAGTTAAAATTCATCTGCCTTGCAGGTGCCGTTCTGAGTCGGCATAAAACATGTATATAGGTCCCGTCCTGCCAATTTGTAGAAAAAGTGCTAGGGAGTATGTTGCAAATTGGCTCGGCTTAAAATTTATCAAAAAAATTGCCACTTCTATTTCTCTGCCTGCTGCTGTACGATTATTGTTTCCTTTTTATTTTTATTAAGTCTCCTAAATATTTTCTTATTTTTATTTTATTCTTTTCTTTACTTTTTCTACTCAAAAACTTTCGTTCAGCATTGTCTTTCATGCGCTTTTGTTATTTTGTTATGCTCTTGGCACTGTCAGACTTTTGTATTACTTTTGAATTATAGTCTAGTGGCAGCTTTGAGTGCTTGCGATTTTCATTTTTAGCTATTGTTCTTTATATTTGTTTATATTTTGTTAAGTTTTTTTAGTTCTTTGCTTCTAAATAAGTCAGAGGTTAAGATGGTATTTTGTTAAATTATGAACGAGCAGGTCATTCTTAAGCTTGTCTGCTTAAGTATGTGCAAGTTTTAGTATGATTTTTTATGTATTTGGGTCGTAGCAGCCCGAAGCTGATTCTGTTATGATGCTTGTTTAGGTACGTTAAGGCTGTGCTTGTGCTTTTTTGTCCATAAAAAAGCGGGTTTGAAGAGCAGCAAAATAAATAAAAAGCACTGGCTTTAGGTAAATTATAGTAAATGGGATATGGATCGGTAATTGAACAGATTTAAGGAATAAGGATAGAATAACGGCAAACCTTTCAGCATTAGCTAATTGCAGAGCTGAATTTTGTAAGAAGTTTGGGGCAATATTTCTAGGACTAGTTTGACAACGATTAGCATTTGAACATACAGTATAAAGCAAGCGATATTTCTGCAAAACTTCTCTCGTCTGAGGTATTTAAAGTCTATAGACGACGTCCAATGTTGAAGCAAATGTTTCAGATACAGCATGTGTGCTCGTATTGTATCACTGCATAAAAATTCAACTTAGAACGACATGACTTTAATTTTCACGCTACAAATTTTTAATATGCCCATTATATGCTACTCTTTTACCTTTTATACAGCAATAAAAATTTAATTAGGCTGACAAATAAGTGAGCATGCGAATTTTAATAACTTATTTGTATTCCATTCACATTCTTATATTACCAGCATAAAATTGTCGCACATAATTAAATCTGCATAAGTAGATCAGTGATGCGCAGAAGTGCTCGATGAAGCTATGTCGCTTGAGTATAACCACCGTTGTAATTTTTGTACAATTTTTTAACTCTCATTTTTAATTTTTAAATCGGAAAAGTGTGCACATCTAGTAATATCTTGCAAACGCAACATACGAACCCAACGGTATTTTCTTGCAATTTGCATTTCTCCTCTTTCGTCATATCCTACCAGGAAAATCTAATTTTTGATGCGCGTGATACCAAAATGCTTTTAAAATGCATAGTTTGTTATAGCGTCAGGTCACCATATAATAATCACCAGATTTCACAACATGTTTTTCCTATCGAATATGATCACATCACAGATTATTATATCTTTCATAACATATCATGCTGTTGGCAGTCTTTGATCGAAATTTACTTTACTTGTTTCTCAATAAATGACTTTTGTCAACTAGGAAGTTTTTCACTTGTAATCTGTCTTTAAAATGAATAGGTACTTCCTGTATTTTATATCAAATCACCAAATATCAACTAACAATACAACTTTACTCTCAAATAAATTTTTATCAAATGATATGTGCGATATCACAACAATAATTAAACCAACAAAAGGTCGAATCAAATAAAATCACATGAGATCAACAGATTGAAGCATCACATGATATCAACAGATGGCTTCATATAAGCTCATATTCATAATATCAGTGTACTCAAAGTCCCGTCGAATGACGTAATAAATCATAATACTAAAACAAACATGCAGTCAGATCAGATAATAACGTTTAAGGACAGCAGACCGATACATCAACTCATTGTATATTAATAAATTTGAATAGCATCATAGAGGTTTTTACCTTAATATATCATATCAGGACAAATAAAATCATATCAAATTATTAAAACTCAGCCTACTGCA
Organism: Eurosta solidaginis; assembly: GCA_029619165.1. NCBI lineage: Eukaryota > Metazoa > Arthropoda > Insecta > Diptera > Tephritidae > Eurosta > Eurosta solidaginis. The sequence continues at coordinate 36,242 of JARSSU010048171.1, read as the reverse complement.
AATCTCATACAAGACAAATTATGTTACACTGACACGACAATATAAGATTGAAACACCTTAAGGTCGTTTAACAATTGTTTAAACGACTTTAAAGTGTATCAATTTTATATTGTCGTGTGTGTGATTCGTTTACCGCTCTAAAACTAACTATTTAGTTGTGTTACACTGGATATAGCACATAAATATATGTATACCACAACGTATTATATGTATTATATGTATGTCAACAAATCACTTCGCGAGACATAACATTTGGTTATATGTGACTTAATTTGAATATATGGTATCAAGAGATATCACGATTTCATGTGATATGTGACTTACATTAGATATATCACATCAAGGTATATCACAAGGTGAGATAGTATGATATCATGCTGGCCAGGTCGCATTCAAGATCATGCAAGTTCATATCTTATAACACCATAACGTAGTTAATTAAATCATTACGTTAAAGAAGGTTACACCTAACCCAAGTAGTTGATGTTATGTTATTTAAATTCAATATATAACATCAACAGATATCAGATCATGTGATATTTATGATATCAAACTATCTGAAGTACATTCACAAAATATGCAGAGATCGCCAATGTGGAGATTAAAACCAGGTTTAATTTATAAAAACTTTAAACTATATTTATTAATATGCCTTTATGTATGCATCTATTTTATTTTATCACAACAAGGAAAACTTTTGAAAATTGAATATCAATATTGAAAATTAAAAGATTGATAAAATATTTTAAAATTACAAAGTGCAAAGTAACTAAAATACAAAGTTAAATAACAAAAAAGAACCCTACAAACATATCACTTCACACAAAAAGTTCACATAAAATACTTCAAATCACATCACAGAGGATATATCACATCAAAGTCATAAGGTATCCTACATATTGTATGAGAAAATTTTAAAGAAACTTGAGCTTTGTGCAGATCTTAACTAAAACTCTAAAGTTTATATATATATATATATAGATAATATATCTTATAGTCATTTTATAAATTCAATGCTGATATTTTATTATATTGTTGCGATATGGCACTGAAAGTTCCCAAATTCCTTTTACTCGCGATCTCTCAATATTGCTGCTGGGTATAAGAAAATTTCAGAAATATTCGCCAGTAGTTTGATGACACAATTTACATTAATTTAAATTTACTCTATTTTTCACTGGTCAACATATATGTATGACAACTCTTCTTGCACTCATTTAAAGAGTATGATAGGGCTTTAATCGTCTACGCTTAGTAAACCTCCGTCATCTGAGGTTTGTATTGTTTATTGAATAACAAAACCCTTACTTCGTTTTATAAAACTTGTATCCTCTAAAATTTGTGTCAATATTTGAAGTTTTTTTGCTTCGATGTTATGCGATTGCCGTGTGGTTTCACAACGCGCCTATAAAGGCCTAAGTGTGCCGCTGCGATGTGGACGGCAGCCACTTGAACCTAACCTAACCTAGGCGATGCAATGTTTTTCGAGTGTTATTCAATCCAGTGACAGATCGGTACTATTCATGTCTAACTATAGATAAATGCTAAAAATTCTTTGAAAAAAAGGCGTTACTATAAAATTGTCGAGCATCGGTTTGTTATCGCCTGGCTATCGGATTCTTATTGGTAACTTAATGACTTGTTTTCAATGGGTTACAGATGTGTGATCGACTTTATTTTGAATTAATTTTATATTGAAAGGTATTCGCCATCTATTTCATTGAAAAACCGACGATTAATCGATAACCTTATGATAACAAATCGGTAAGACTCAGAAAAGAAATATATAACTTTGCGATATCAAATGGATACATTTTTATATCGATATGCGAACACGAAATCGCCAATACATCGACAATGGATTTCTAATACTTCCATATTAAATCGATGGCTATTTTCGATAAGTAATCGATAGCTTTTCTATATATAATCAAAAAATTTTCGACGATAAATCGATAACTTTTCTGTGCCAGATCGATAACTCTTTTATAACAAATCGATAACTTTCCAAAATAAATCTATAGATTTTCGATAACAAAGCGTGTTAAAGTTAGCAAAGCAAAGCTGATAGACTAGATAAAACGAAACTGTCTTTACTCATATTGTGCTTGTATACTAGATCAGCAACAAAGGATGAGGTACTTTTAGAAGCTAAATATACTGCAGTTGAGCACCACTGTAGTAGATATATGCAAGAGAAAGTTCAATAGGAGCACACACGCACACTTATGCATACATTGCTGATAATCATGCGCACCAACCGAGGCATATTCTCAGGCGCACGTATTTGCAATAAATTTTAAATTGCGACACATTAGCACAGATAAAAAGCTACACCACAAACATATGTATGAGTACATGAGTGCAAATTAAACAATGAAAATAAACATAGAAATGTGCACATATGTATATAAATACCAGAACGCATGCAATTGCTCTCCTTTGCATTAATATGTGTAACTGTGTGTGCTTGCTTGCTCTTACTATATGAATGCACAAGTGACAACCGCATCTACGCTAGATATTCCTTTGTGTATACAGAGCGTGTGAGAATATGCAAAGGAGAATGAATGATAAAGCACAATATGTTGACTTGGCAAATATGAAAAAGTGTGCATTAGTTGACAGTTCTTCTACTATCACATTTGCCTTGTTGGCCGTCTTTCTGGGGACTCAAGCGCATGCAGACCAGCACAGCGAAGCCCGCATCTCCTTTATATGCTGTGTGATCATGCACAACGCATTGCAACGGTTTCTTTAGTGGTTTTCCTGTTGAGCTTATCAGTAATATTACAACTGGAATGTGCTTTTTGTTGCCGCAACTACAATGAAAAAGACCGCGACAAAGACAATGGAGTTACGAATGATGATGATGCGGATTATGGCAAACGAAAAAAAAATACAGTACAAAAAATTTAAATAATGAAAAAGCAAAAGGCAATACAAAAGCAGAATGTAGCACACAAAGCAGATAACTTATCTCTCCTTTTTATTATGTACTTGTATATTTTATATATTGTGAGCATGACGCATGTGAAATGTGCCTGTAGTGCTATTTATAATTGTGCGCGTGAGAAAATTCTGGTATTTTTTATTTATGCCAAAAAGTGTGCTATAATTACAAAATATGACACAGAATAAATGGGTTTTAGTGCACAGAAAAATGGCAAGACACAAATTGTTGATAAAAGCCAAGCTTTAAATAAACGTAACCGTTCTTTGTTAGAAGGAAATATTTCGTGTTTCAAAATAGAGACTGAGTGACTTATACAATAATGAAGATGTAGCATAGTGAAGCATATGAAAATTAGTTTCTAATGAAAATATTAAAAGACCAGAGTGCCAGAAATATATGAAGCTTGAAAAATATATGAAATAAACATTTCCTTCCACCTAGCATAGCTTGAAACGAACAGAAATAAAACGAAAATAAAGCAGACACCAACGGCTTCTAAGACACTGAAATAATACGTGCTTCATCCTTAAAGTCTCATTAATTGACACCCTTCGTGCATAACCTGAGAAAGTTTAAAAAAATATAACTCGCCACATGTTATCTTCTTGCCACCCGAATTATAACAAAAATAACACCCCATAAACTTATAAAATCAAATTAAGTTATATCAAATGATATGATTGATATCAAACCTAATTAGATCACCATCAGGTCAAATCAGATAAAATCATCCAAGATCAGATCGATCTAGCCACATATAGCCATTTTTTTACATGCGAATAACATCATACCAATTTATATCATACAATACCACATCTCTATCTTCTACTATGTATTTGTGAAAGTATATCTGTATGTATGTATGTTTGGACTTGCAGCCTAAACCGCAGAATGGAATCGAAAGAAATTTTGCCATGACATACCTGAGTGCGTCAATCTATGGTAGGCTATATAAAAAAAGTTTTCGACAAGGGGGCGTGGTCACCTCCCATACAACTGGAATTTTTCGTTGTCAATATATCTGAAAGTATTAAAGCTAGACGACTGAAATTAGGTGAGGAGGTATATAAGACTAATCCCTAACCGACTCGGAAAAATTGGGGATAGCGAAAAAGGGGCGTGGCATCTCCCATACAAATGGGGGTTGTGATTAGTCTAATATATTAGTCTATATAGTACTGCTTTTGTTTATAGCCCGAACGACGTCGGGTACTCTGCTAGTTTAACATAAAGACATTATGTTCAGATAATATCACATCACATACCTAATATGTAAAACATCTAACTAGTTAAACCACACTCATCAATTAATATCATGCATCTACTTATATCACTTTACCAAATTCAGGTAACATCGTTTTAATTCATATATTGTATTACCATACACGACTGAATAAATTCATACCACATTATGATATAATTTTAGGAAATATCACAGCATATCAAACTAAAATAAAATATAGGGTACAAAAATTCACAAGAGTTATCAAATCATATGATATGTATGATATCATACTAGTCAAACGACATTTAGACCAGAGCAGATAACATCGCTTAATAACCTCAAATCCGTGATCTTCACCAAACGCACAATATTATACAAATTCATATCTGAGTATACCATATTAGTCAAAACAAAATCATATCACAGCATAAAATTTTAGATATAATAATGGTGCACCAACTCACATCACAGGATATGATATTTAGACAGATGATGCTTGATTGGTTAATAATATCAACAGATATCACATCATGTGCAAACCGTAAGCATATACACGCACAATGCGAAAGAATTCAATGCATTTCATTCAGTAGACAGTCGCCTAGATCGAGTACGTAAACTTCTCAAAAGTTATATTATGACCTACATTCAAGTGTACTGATTTGTAACTGACCGGCTTTTGGTAATTTCGTCTTGTTTGCAATATACCTCTAACAGTGGAATGGATGGTACAAAAATGAACAGAGGTATGCAGCTAGAGAGCGTTCTGCTCCCTACTTTCGAGGGGAAACTAAACGATCTTCGTTGGGCCTCGACGCCCTTCGCGATGCATTCTGGGCTATTTCGACTTGTTAACCAGCTGAGGTGGAACAACGGTGATTTATTATTACTATTAGCAAAACCGAACCAGTTCCTTTTAAACGAAATACATTAGCACTCAGCAGAAGGTGTTTTTCGCAGCAGAACTTTATGCTGTATATGACAGCTTCTCCTATCTAGATATCTCGACTTCTTAACCCAACCTGAAAGCAGTAGTTCATGCGAACCATATTCTTTGAACGTACTTCCTAGAAATATTCTTGTTTACTATTTCATTGCAATTAACCTCAATATACATTAATATGAAATTTTGTTTTAATTTACCTGCACATTATATATACATTTTCTTCTTAATTTGTACATGCATCAATTTGTTTATACATTTTCCACATATTCATGTCACATTTTAATATTTTATCATTTGCATTAATGCGCATTTCATGAACCTCGAAAAGCAATTTTAGCGCGCATTACCATCACCCGAATGATTTAATGACTGACGGTAATTTGTTTTCTGTCTCAATTAAGTAATATTGATTTTATTAAAATTTAATTAAAATGCACTACATGTCGCATGATAGTCACTGGCTTGTTTATGTAGTTGACATGAAAATAATATAAAAATTATGCAAAAGTAAAAAAAAATATAAACAACTGGAAAAGGCACGTATAATTGTACGTCATTATAGAGAAAATAGAGTGGATAGCTATTTTTTTCAACGTTTGCAAGCCGCATTCCAAGCGATACATTAATTTATATATGTGTGTATATAATGCGATTTGACCCATATACAGCAGCAAACAGAAAAATGGTAGTGACAATTGTTATCGAATTACGTCTAACACAGTTCTTAGATTTTTATTTTCAATATTTTAGTAAAACCTCCCATAAATTTCAAAACTGAAACTATGCGAACTTATTTCAAAAATGTTTTCGAAAAAATTGAAAATTCAAGAAAAATTTTCGAAAATACTTCCAACTTCTTATTTTGAGTTCTCTGTATATTTTTTTTGTGAATACAATTTTGTAGCCCAATCAATTTTAGTCCCACAAAGTATATACTCCTATAGTCTCTCCCTCTCTCCCACCTTCTCGACGTTTGCATTGATTTTTGACAATTTATTTTCCGAAGTCTTGCGGATTTTATGCCTAATAAAAAAAAAGCAAGGTGCCCGCGCATAAAAAATAACTTGTAAAACGTCTTTTGGTAGACAAAATTTTTAAATCAGTACGAGTTTGGAGAGATCTATAACTTTTACTTTGTCAGACTAAAAGTGATGTTGGGCTTCAAAACTGCATACTCGCAAAAATTCAGAGAACTCCAAATAACAAATACGAACTTTTCAAAAAAATGGTCTTGAATTTTCCAATTTTTCAAAAAACATTTTTAAGATTGTTTTGCGTAGTGTCAGTTATAAAATTTACAGAAGTTCGAAAATAAAGAATAAGAACTTTATTGAAAAACTTTAAGAAAAAATATGGAGTGCTATTTTTCTATTCACAGCTGTTTGTAGGTAAGTACACCATCGTATCCTTTGTATCGCAGAACATGCGTGTTTACGCAAAATTAGCATTGCGATTTTGTTCACAATGTTGTAAAGAATGCTTCATTAACTGATATCGATCTCAATTGTGAATTGTGTAAAAAATTTATCAGAGTCAGCGCGTGCCATAAAAAAACCACAGACTTGTTAAATGTATCTGTAGGATGGGCACTCACGTGACTGTTAAAATTAAAAAAAAATGTTTTCCTCAACAATTATAACATGAAAAATCATCAACTAACTAGCGCTTTTCCACATAAAAAAAAATTTACAAAAGCAAATTTTACAACTAAAAACGTTGCCTTTGATAAATAACGCCTGTTTATGAAAGAGCGTGCTTAAAAAAACCTCCTTCGTTATATTCAATTCCGCTCAGGAGAAAAGAGGAGATGCGTAGCTACACAATGAAATTACAACTTTCGTGCTGACAATATTATATATACAAATAATTACAAATTGCATGACGAATGAATTTTAATTGCTGGCACAGAATTTCAGCCTCAACTACACGCCGCACAACCAACCAACAATGACCGATAATTGAATGCATATTTGAACGAGAAATAGTTAATAAATTGAGGAAAGCTTTACGACACATTAACTAGGAGAGAAGCAAAAGCTGTTAGTACAACAACAACAAAAACTATCAGAAAATCACTTGTCGTACTTGTTGCCCATTAATAAACTTGTTGCTGTCGGTCAGAAGCTGAAATGTGACAGAGGTGTAATTAAAGGTTTTATAGCTAAATACATAATAAGTTTGCCTGTTTATTTTTTTGTTCAAAAAAAAATATATATATTTTTTTAGAGTGTAGTCACTTTTTGTGTGCAAAAATTTCCACGGTTGGAAGAAAAAAGGAAGTAGAATGTTGTAACTTAAACATTCAAAATCTGCATGTTATTGAAGGGCAATTCCATAGCTCCTGCAGTGACTTGGAAAAATGGCGTGAGTACTAAGTGAAGTTTTATGCGTAAACATAAAGGTGTGCGTGGAGAAAACCGATGTTTTTAAATACTATATCATCTATACGTGATAGAGTAGCTTTAGATTGAACTGGCCGGTCCATGAGGACCTACCAGAAGGTAGCTTTATCAGAGCGAAACACCTTCGCTTTCCTCTTATCGCTAGAAACCTATACAGACAAGTTATTACTTTATTATCGGCCTATTAACTATAGAATTTGTATCGTTAAGTTATCGGTTTGATATCTTATTACAGATGTGTCATCGATTACAATACATCCGTGTCTATTTTATAACAAACCCATGAGTCGTTATTGGCAAATGAATAAAGAGCCGATAACAAATTGGTAGCACTCCGATAGAAAATCGCTAGTTTTTTGATAACAAGTGAATAACTTTTTTAAAACATATCGATAAATAACCGAACACTTGGTTAAGAAATCAGATAACTACGCTTTGAATAGTCGATAACTTTTCGAAAGTTAAACGATAACATGTCGATAAAAAACTGGTAACACTCCGATTACAAATTGATAGCATTTAAAAAAAATCTATAACGTGTTTTACAACATATCGTTTACTTTTGCTAAACCGACGTGCCATATGAAAACTAGTGCTTTCAAAATCTTTTACAAAGGAATGCAATGGATTCCAGGTTCCAATTCGAGCTCAGGGTCTATTACAATAATTTGTATTATAATTATTGTTTTTTAAAATATCTATATTCGAAACATCATTATTTTTTTTATTTTTGAATAGAAGATACGGAAATGTTTAATCAAAACAAAAAACAGTGAAGCTCAATGGAAAAAATTTGAAAGTGCCACTTTTCTTATGACACGTCGAAGTAGTCCACAACTATTCGATAAAAAATTTATAACTTTTCGAAAGCAAACCGATCGCACGTTTTCTTTCGTCGATAACACATACACAAGAACCCTTCTTTTGCTTTCCTTTCCTTTCTTTACTTTGCTTCATTTGGGTTGCCTTGACTTGCTGTAAGATCTCGCTTATTTCTTGCACCACACACATTGTTTGCACATTATGCTATAAAATAGCGAGTACGATTTCGCATACATTTTATATTTTCCCACACAGCAACCAATCCCACACACCATGCCTACACTTACGCTACATCAACGTTCTCTATTTCCTCAGTAGCTTTACATGGCGCTATTTTTACTTTGTTAAAGTCGGCTGGGAAATATTAATTTCATCTTCGTCGGTTGTGGGCTAAGACTCCTAATTTTGCATGGGCGTTTCAACGCTCTCTCCATTTGAGAGCGCAAAAAAGTGTTACCTGCAAATCTAAGCACGATCTGGACATCAACCACCAAATCGCCGTTTTCTTTTAACAAAAGTTTGCCGAGGGCTTCTGACTATCGCCGTATTTTTTGGTAAAACTTGCGGGCCTTATACCTAGCAGCTGAAGCTCAACGCACTCACGCTCTTTGTAAGTAATAATAAGAGTTATTTCAGGAATAGTGACCATATTGAGATAAGTTCGGATTTGATTCGATATTATTTTGTAATTACATCGGCATTATTTTCTGACTACTTGGAAATGATTTCAAGATTTAAAAAAAATATTTTAGAAAACTTAAAATTAAAATTAAATTGCTTTCCACCTGGTGCTTTCAGCGGAGTGGGGACCGCCCTCTTCATCTGCATGTAGAGCGGGTTCCGATAAAAATACTTTCTTAGCCGGAGCGTCATCTTTCACTCGCATAACATGGCGTAGCCAGCGTAGTCGCTGCATTTTAATTCGCTGGACAATGTTGACGTCTGCGTACAGCTCGTAAAGCTCATAATTAAATCTTCTTCGGTACTTGTCGTCGCCAACGTTAGAGGTCCACAAATCATTCCAAGAAATTTTCTCTCGAAACACTCTCGCCTCATCAGATGTTGTCAGTATTCATGCTTCGGAGCCATATATGCCTAGTAGAGCATGATTAGAAGAACTGCGGTATATGTGGTATAGGCGGCTAATGTGGTACACCCTTATATCTCACGTTCCAAATAATATTTTAAGATGGCAATTCTGACACTTCATTTGGAATTATAGAGGTGACGTTTGTTGCGCTGCCTTTGAACACACATTAACTTTTAGTTGAGCAAAACATCTGATAGTGAGTGGTTGACTTTTTTATAGGTCTACTATTTTATTTCGTTTATCTTAAATAAAGTGCGATTTTCTGTTCTGAAAAATCAGTTTGTAATAAAGTAAGTGCTAAATTTTATGAAATAAGTGATATTATCAGCAAATTTTGAGAGTGAGTGATTTTATTTGATTATTTATTGAAGTGCACCGAATCGGCCTTTGTGGTACATTTGATGGCGGCTAATGTGGTACTATACCACATTACCCTCCAAAAATATAGTAGGTTTCTTTGAAGTAGTAAAAAATCCTTTTCTATAATGTTTTAGATGCCGAAGAAAGGACAAATCAGAAAGTGGAATCAATGTGACATGACTGCTGCAATAAGAGCCGTGCGCAAAGGCAATTATGGAATTTTGTCGGCGTCCAAATTATTTGGCGTACGACATAATACCTTACAAAGAATGGCTCGAAGTAAGAAGTCCATACCTGAGTTATTTCTTGTGAAATTGGGTCGTAAGCCAGTCTTCAATGAAAAACAGGAAAAAGAACTAGTTGAATATTTGCTTGACATGGAGTCTCGATTTTGGGTCTCACAAGAGAAGACGTTCGTTTTTTGGCTTTTCAGTTAGCGAAACAGAAAAACATTAAGAATCCATTTTCAACTCTGTATGGTTCCGCTGGAAAAGACTGGTTAAACGCTTTCTGTAAACCCCACATAGATAATTTAAGCCTCCGTTCTCCCACTGGAACTTCGTTTGACAGAGCTAAAGGTTTCAATAATGAAAATGTGAAGGGTTTTTTTGACTTGCTTGAGCAAGAATTGAAAAGTATCAATTTCCACCTACTCATATTTTTAACGTGGATGAGACAGAACTTTCTATCGTACAAACCAAAGTGTCAAAAGTTATTGGAAAAAAAGGTAAAAAGCAAATCGGGGCCATGACTTCAACCGAGCGTGGGTCGCTTATAACAGTGATAAGTTGCATGAGCGCATCTGGAAATTTTGTGCCCTCATACTTTATTTTTCCCAGAAAAAATCACAATGTCATCTAATGAAGGATGCGCCCCCAGGTTTGCAATCTTCGTGGCACTTATCGGGTTGGGTGCAAACTGACATATTCACTAAATGGTTCCTTCACTTTCTTGAAGTTACAAAACCTACGAAGGAAGAACCAATAATGTTGATATTAGATGGACTCCACAGTCACACTCGAAATATAGAAGTAATAAACTTACCTCGTGAAAACGGAGTGGTTATAATATCACTGCCCCCACATTCCACTCATAAAATGCAACCTCTCGACCGATCTTTTATGAGCCCACTTAAGACATAATATAGCAACGAAGTTAAGCGTCTTATGAGAGAAAATGGACGAAAAGTAACACAATACGATTTGGTTGGTCTCTTTTCTAAAGCGTATTTCAAAGTTCAGTCTGGCCAGGTTGCAGTAAATGGTTTCAGGTGTACTGGTATATATCCATTCGATCGGAATATTTTTACTGACGCGGATTTCATTGCTGTGGAATCTTTATATGAGCACGTAACTGCCGATAACTCGAAGATCCTGAGCCAGATAATGTAACTTCAGATTATATATTGCCGGAGACTGCACAACAAGCAATTACACCTGCATCTAATATAAATCAAGTCCCTTCTCCAGAACCTGTGGCATCCACAACTAAAGGAGTTTTTTCACCATGGCAGATTTCACCTTTGCCAAAAATCAGAAAACCAGCGGCTAATGGCAGAGTAAGAAAATCAAAAGCGACAGTACTAACAAAATCACCTTATAAGAACCAGTTGGAAGAAATCATTCTAAAAATCCAGGAAAAAGAAAAGGCTAAAGCTAAAAAGTAAAACCATTGACCAAACCTCCGAAAAAGCCACCAGCAAAAGCCCGACCAAGAATCGGACCAAGGAAACTTCGTTGAAACGCCCCCAACCATTTGCTCTTTTTGCACAAAACTTTGGAAGGATGACAGATATAGCAGAATGGAGAGCATGTTTGCAGTGTGATATGGTTTGGGCTCATACCGCTTGTATTCCCAGGAAAAATCCAATTATCGTTTGCGAGTCTTGCGATAACTGAGCGCAGACCATTTCAATAGTTACGTACAATTCCTTTAAAAACTTATGTATTTTTATCTAAACTAAAATGGAGCCAAGGAGGCATTTTATGTTATCTAGTGATAAGATTTTATTTTAAAAAATGTTAATTTTCAGAAATTTTTTCAAGAAAATACTTTTCAAAACCTCCGATGCATTTGCTTCTGATTCATGGAAGTTAGAACAGTCGGCATTGATATTTTATTTTTGTAACTTTTTGTTTATAAATACATGTTTCTGAAATAAAATTTAATAACTTTAAATGTTTTATTTAATTTTTCCCTCAGAAGAATTTATTTGAGTACACTTCGGTAATGTGGTACAGTATACCAAATTAACTACGCGTGTATACCATATTACCCTCCAATTTTTGAGGAAGCGGCTTTTCAGATTGCTGCATATTTCATCTTATAAAATGTAAACTGTCAGTGATACACAAGTCTTGTCCACATATGTCATACGTAATATTTCTCCAAACAGCATGTGCTAGAAAAGACTGAAATTGGACTTGTAGTTTGGCAGAAATTACGCGTCAAGCAAAAGGTGTACCACAATTGCCGCAGTTCCTCTAACGTTTGCCGTAAGAGTACTTTACTTTTCTTACGCTTTCAACTTTCTGCAAATATAAATTGGATATCAGAGATTCTATATAACTCCTAAGGGGAATATTTTTGATACACTTCATTCTTAAACTTCAAGTATATGTACATACTTAGCCCTCGGCCTAGGAAAATTCGGCTGGTACCACTCCGCCTTCCGTTCTGTCTTATTTTACACAGAGTGCAGTTTGGAGCCGTCGATTTCCAGGAAGTAAGCTAGGTTTAACATGCCTGCCTTGGCAGCGTCAGCCAATCCTTAAGAAAAACACACACCTCTCGAACTACTTCGCTATCCCCCACGCTCACATCCATCCACCTCCGCTGCTGATGCGTGTTCGATTACTGTTGACGGTACAAAGCATTCAACTGCTTTGATCCGCAATCACACTGTCAACCAGCTACAGTCATACACCGCTCGTTACTATGGTCATTGGCACTTTAATTTTTCGGTTACTTCTACAAAATTAACATTCTTAATATTAACCCTTAATCATCGCACCGAAGCTGCAATCTCCGACACCATTCATCTCAACTTTTTTTTCAAGTCGCATACTACTTTGCCCCTCTGTCTTAATGGAACAGAGTGTTGTTTTTAACAGCTCAAGTCGTGTGTGTTTGTTTGTTTGTGTGGGCTTTGTGGCACCTTTATTTTGGCCTGCATTAATTGTGTTCTGCTTGAGCCTTTGACAATACCCACTTCATAAAGCAATATAATGTGCAGCCAGGAGTCTATCTCCTCTCACCTATTAAGAATGTGAAATTTTTCATTTAATCCGATGAATTATATTCTTCTTCCTCAACTTTAAGCTTAAGCTACTTTAAAATTTTTTCTTCATTTCCAGCTTGAGCATTGCCTTTAGCTATCAAAATATCTTTCAGTGCAACTTGGGCTGTAGTACATATTCTTAGCTGAGCTTAATGAAATAACCTCTTAATTTTTATTGATGTAACTTTATTAAAAATATTACGTGATGGGGCATAATTATGAGACGAAAGTTGAGTCATCAAAAAAATTGTATTTTTCCTATAAACTTGCAGGATACAAATATGCATATATCCTTATAAATTTAAATGTGTATGTGTTGGATTAATTTGTATAGCAAACAAAAATATGCATACATATGAGGATATCTGTGGATCTCATGCAAAAAATTTTATCAAAGCGTATGAATAAAGAAGAATCCTGCATACTCTCCACTTACCAAAAACTCTCTGCAATGACCACAATACGAGGAGAATTCATGCATTAATTTGCACAAAGCGTGATCGAATGCAAATGGCAAATGAGTGTCGCCACCGCAACAAAAGTACATCAACAGTATTTTGATTAAGTTAATTAAGCAATTTTATTTGATGTGTGTGATTGTATGTGTGTGTGGGGAAAAGCACACAAGTGGGCGTTGAAATCGTCAAAGAGTGTATATGTGGACATCAAAAGTATGCAAGAAAGCAATATAAATAACACTAGCACCAACAACAACAACACTAATAAAAGTGACATAATTACAACAACAATGTGCTTGTATTGCTTTGTGCCTTCATCGTTTGAATCTCTTGATTTCGCCAACTGTTTTTACAGCTGCACCTGCTGCTACAATAACAACTGGTCAATGTATGATGAACGTAAAGTCAGGTATTATGGACATGAATACGAGTATGTGGAAAATTCCATATGAAATCAATGAATGGCCCACTTCTCAAGTGGCTATGAATTTATATTGTCTCATATAAGTCAGGTGTTTGAATTAATAAGAAAATTTCGATTGCATATTGAGCAACAATATTTGGTCGAAAGAATGAAGCTATATATTCTAGAGCATACTTAACTAACTCTTGACCCATCTTTCATAGAAAATGCTACCATTATGACCTTAATAGAAGGGATCTTCTCAGCGAGGCTTTGCTCTCATCGGATAGCCTGAATTTATGGCCGACCTCTAAGTCGCTATGTATGGTGACCCCAAGTCCCTTCAAGTGTTCGTTTTTATAATCAGCATATCTCCTGTGGGTTGGAAGCTTATAATATAGACGCAGTAGGTGTCATTAGAGATGACTAAACACCAAATCATATACCTGGATTTGCGCGTGGCCTCGAACACGCCAAGACAAAACGTTCGACAATGAAAAAATATCACAATTCTTGGATAGGATCTCTTTTAAACGGTTTTATTTAGCTTGACTTGAGCGGCCGGCCGAACAGAATTTTGTAATTGAAATTTGAGTAACTTCCTGATAAGCTACAAGCTTGAAACTTGGAATATTGTTCAGAAGCCGATGACAATACAATAATAAGAAAAAACTCCGATAGTGGCGCATGGAGCGATATATTTCAAAAAATCGTATTTTTGGTCCGATTTGGTTCATATTTCGAACACATATTACATACATAATAGAAAGCGACACATGAACAAAATCGCCGCTAGGTGGCGCAAGGATCGAGATATTCAAAAAATTTTATTTGGGGTCCGATTTGGCTCATATTTGGAACAAATAATACATACAGTCCGGTAGAAGTCACATCAAAATACTTTGAGTTCGGAGAGGGACAAGCATACGTGGCGCCGAGTCGAGTAAAGTCTTTGGAAGGATTATGTATTGAGGACTTGGATTGTAACAAATTGTCAGGAAGAGTCCTTGTAATAATTTCCGCGCCCAACGCTTTTATTTAATTGTCTGATCAACGCCCTAGATTGATGAGGAGTGCGATGACTAGTACCGAGGACCTACCTAATTATTTTACTAGCTTTTAGTATTATTATTACTTAATGTAAGTATTGTTTTCTATAAAGCCACTTTAAAACACTTTTTTTAATTATTTTGATTTCTTATAACAACCACTACAAACATTAACAAACAACAACTTAGACGACGACGATATTAGCTCATTAAATCTGGGTGTGCCGCTGACTAATGTTCTTGTGAAACCCATATTTCGCCATCACCGCCATAGTCGGAGAATTTTGCCCACACGATGTAACATCCTCCATTGGGTTGAGATAATGCAAATAGCAGAATCTCGGCTCAAAATCAATTCAATCCAAATTTTAATAATTATTTTAATGAATGTCAAAAGCTTTGATGTGCAAAACATCTTTGCTCACGGTACGGGGGAGTGTAGAATATTAGTGTGAGCATAGCTGTTGTTGTCGTTGCTGTAGCGACAAAGGCAGCGTAGTCTTCAGAAGTTGGTTTCTATGTGCGGTAATATGGCATGTAAGTGTAGGCGTAGTGTGTGGAGTGGTATGCTGTTTTAGCGAATATAGAACTTAGCGTAAGTGTAGTCTCTACACTGCAGTGTGATAAGGCGAATAATGAACGCGGTAGTGGCGGTAGCGCGCTCCACCTACCACACCGATCATGGTTCAAGTCCCAGACTAAGCAAAATCAAAAGTTTTGCTGTTAGTTCCATTTTTTAAGCGACTCGCCCCCGGCAGTGATTGGCAACTCTTCAAGTAAATTTCTGCCATTCAAAGCTCCTCATTGAAAATTCATGTGCCTAGCAGATGCCGTTCAAAGTTCGGCTTAAAACATATAGGCGCCGTAACGCCAATTTG
The DNA here is from genome assembly GCA_029619165.1 of Eurosta solidaginis. NCBI lineage: Eukaryota > Metazoa > Arthropoda > Insecta > Diptera > Tephritidae > Eurosta > Eurosta solidaginis. The sequence continues at coordinate 20,373 of JARSSU010048171.1, read as the reverse complement.
CAGAAAAAATTAAAGGAGCACGATGCAATTGGAAGAAATGCTCGCTCTTATCTCTTTCGAACTTGTATTGTTGTTTATTAATGAAAAGAGTAAACGAAATCAATGATATTCGTATAAAGAAGAAGTGAAACTACAAAGAGAAAGAAGCAACTGTCGAGAAGAAAAAAACCAAGAGTAGGAAGAACAAGAACAGAGAACATAGTGTCGATGGTGATGTAGATGGTTATAACGATGCTTATGGTTAACATTTTGTTATCGAAGTGTTACAACTTGCTATCGATAACAAAGGTTGTCAAGGAGTTACTGAAATTATTAGAAATGTATAGGTAGTTTATCGAAATTTTATCGTTTTTTAATGGAAGGTCATCGGCTTTTCAACGAAAATTAACGAAAAGCGATCAAAAGCCATCGTTTTGATATCAAAAAGCTATAAAATAGTTTTCGATTTAAAAATTTCACTATCAATCGATGACATATCTGAATCCGAATGTAGCAAGCCTTTAAGAAACCAATAAGAAACCGATGACGCCGTGATAACAAGCCGATATATCGACAATAATAACTCCTTTTCGATAACAACCCGATAATAATACAATTGCTTTCGGTATTGGTTGTTACAGATAAGAAGCCGACGAAGCTCTTCAGCGAGACCATTCCACTTCATCAGATGTTGAATTAGATAAAATGGTGTAAGAAACCAGCGAGTGAAAGCTTATGTAAGTATAAAGGCATTTATTTCATGACGTTTTCATTTCATTTTCACGATTCACATATATGCAACAAAACTGATTAGAACTGCATACACTCAGCTGAACTTGCTAAAACTTTAAAGATTTCTGCAGAGACGCCCAGAGTGCGCTCCTGTTAAATTCTTTCGTAACAGTACCAGAGACCGATCAATTCTAAAGAATTATATTTACGAGCGACTGCATACTTTAATAGCTTCTTGCCTACATGATGAGATACTTATGACACTATTTTTCCGGAAGTGATTTACGGATCGGTCCTTGAGAAAAGAGAGGGAGAGAGAGCGGAAAAGAAGGATATAATAAAACTATAGGAAGAGTGAAGGGGAGAGATGGCGACGGGGAATAAAAAATGAAAACTTCAGAAACATACAAGTGAAGCTATTATAGCGTGTTAATTAGTCTTCTCATTCATGCCAATTCTAAAAATTTTTTAGCTGGAGTTTTTTTCCTCATATCCATAGTTTTTTTTATTTGATGAGTGGAAAATTTTCACGGGAAAAATTTTTAAGAATTCGGCCCAAGAATTTCTGTAAGGAGTTTATGTATATTTGTTGCTTATGAATTACCATTTAATACGTATAAGAGTTGTTCCCTCGACATAGGTAGGCTTTAATCACACACATTATGACAGTCACGTGTAAGCAGATTACAAGTAATCGCATCAAAATATTAGAAACCCATAGAAATGAAGATAAAGTCGATATTAAATCAAAGATTTCAAGCATAAAAGAAAAAACCATACAATAAAATCGATGCGGTGAACCCAAAGTTTATGCAAAGAGATTTGATTGCATATATTTCCCCAACTAAAAATGGTTTTCTCTATGTCGCACGACAGGCAAAATATAATGGAATTTATGTCGTGACATGCTTGACTTAACATACAACTTAAATGTCAACGCAAACGCCACCAAATATGCAATGAAAATGAAACATTTCATCGCAGTGAAATTTTTGCTTAAAGAACGCACTCACTTCCACACACACTCACTCACTCAAGTCAATCAAATAAATACACTAGAACACTGCTTGTGCTTAGCAGAGATGGGCACATATGAATATATATACAAGTGTAGGACTATACACGTTCTATATTAAAATGTGTTAATGTATGTATAATATGCATATCCTTAAGTATGTACATATATCATAGGTTGTATGTGTACAAACGTGTATTTACCGCAATCACAAAACAAACTGAATTTAACACAATCAACGCAACAAACAGACTAGAATGTTTTGGCTGAATGTAGGTTTATATTGAAATTCAATTGCTGCTTCACTCATACATATCTACGAATCTACAAAGCATTGATGTGGCTGTTAATCTTGGGGACATTTTAGCGATTGATTGCCTTTGGCAATAAATTAATATACATTTTTTTGCAAATAAAGAACTTGATAAGTTGATATTCATTGTTTCTTTTATGAGACGATCGATTTAATAGTTTACCGATTTCTCTCGATTTTTTCAATAACTAAGCCGAAATGGAGAAATAGGGGGAGGACATAAATACCGCACTTCGGCTGCCTTCACTTGAAGGCACCAATCTTTAACTTCTAACTTACGCAGTGTACCTCGATATCGAAATTAGGATTGGAGAGACTAAGAAATAATATAGAAATGCATGCGAATAAGGCCTACATCGCCTAGTCGTATCATAGGCCACAGAAACGCCAAAAACAAAGCTTCTGATGTAGAAAACACAGACCGACAAATTTTGAAAAAAGTCCAGACCGAGAATGAGCTAATACTTTTTGAAATATAATCAGTTCGTTTAATCTCGAATTGAAGCATTAACATGCCTAGAAGTATACTTGAAATTGTTCAAAAAATTTGGTATGGAGAGAATACTGCACACCTAATAGAGTTTGTTCTATACACAAAGGCAGCCTTCCAGAAAACAAAAGTTAATTTTGAAGGAAATTAGTTGCATTTTCAAGCTTAGACCTAGTGTACACATAACGAGATTATCTTCATTTTCGTACCTAACACCTAATCGTTATTAATATAACTAGATTTCCCATACAAACTTTTTCCCTCGCTAATCGTTAATTATGATCAAATTTTGAAGATGAGGATTTTTTTCATAGAAAAAGTTCCACCTCTAGAGTGTAGTGTCTAATTGGAAGCAGTAAATAAAAGAGGAACGTGAAAATTGTACAGAAAATAATAATATTGTAGATTAAGGCATATGTAAACGTTGTCCTAATTTGTTGAGTTGTGTTAAATGGAAATTTTCGTAACAAAAAAGCTTAGTTAGCGAAAGACCAGAAGGTCTTTTGAAAAAGTTTAGCCTTGTTTTTGAGTCTAAAATTTGCTGTCCTGTGTACTCACTTCACTTTAGTTAGCCTGGCTGTGTTTGGACCAAAGAAACGTATTACGTATTTTACAGACTCACTTAAACTTAATATCGATTAGTTCTCTAACATATGCAGACTTCAGCTCGTCCTACCATAAAGCTCAGACATTTCGCATATTGAAACGATGAGATCTTCTCAATAACGGACAAGCAATGTAAGAGGGGGGGAAATCTCACTCGTGATAGAAGGATACTAATCGGAGAGCAGTGTAGGAGCAGAAAGCTTTTTTTCTGAAACTTATTTTCACATTTTTCTCCTTTTTCCAACGCGCCTGGTATCATCCAAGGAAAACTAAAGTACTAAATAGTCGACGGATGGAAGCAAAGGATTGAGATTCATAAGATTATAATACGGCATTAAAAACATTAAAATGAACACAAAACGAAATATTTAAACAATTTTGTTTTGTAATAAGACAAGTTTGGAAAATGCCGACAAATCTCTCCCAAATTCTGCAAGAGATGAACCGAAAGTCTACTGTCAGGTCTTCTCTCGAAGCATGTACACATCCTTTCTTTGTATTTGCTCCCACCAATTTTGCCAGTCTTACTCAATCTACTTACTCTTTAAGGTCTCGTTCTTCTGGTTGAACTGGTGAATACTTCTAAGTTCAGACATCTTTATTTGAAACAATCAACGTACACAGCCCGTTTAAAATATGCTAAGTCAAATTTACTTGTAATACAATTAAAATAAACCTGAAGGACCGTCACCTAAAAGTATGCTACATTTTTTTACACAGCAATCAAAATTTATTTTACAGTGCATTGAAGTCCTATTGTGAGGGGGTAAATATTAATTTTCATTTGGGCCTTTAATTCAGCAATTCAACTAAACCCGTTTGTCAGTCCTATAATTTAGTGTAAGTTCATCAAAATCACAGAACGCGGATATCGCCAAAATAACCAGATAATAACCGTATATATCTATGTGGCTTGGTACTTGAAAGAATCCATCACTTTCTTCATAAGAGCCTCCACACGGCAATTCTTAAATGCATTCAGCATTCGTTAGCAGCAGAAATATGCAAATTCTTCTTTTAGAGCTGCAAGACTCATGTGATTTTTTCCACATATAGGCTTTGAGAAAGTCAACGAAGAACAAGGCAGTCAGTGTGAACATCTCTTAAGACACATCTGTGGGAAACTTTGACCTCACTTTATACTAATCGATATTTTTTTATGGCTTTGGTCAGCCTTAAAGCAGGGCGTTTCCGTTTTTTGAGACCGTAATTGACTAACAAATTTTAATTAAATTGCTTGAAAGCTTTTTCTTAAAAATTCAAAAATGTTAAACTAAATTTAATGTCAAAACATATCTAAAGATATACGCATACAATATAAAAGTAGATTGCTAAGTTCCTTCGCTACTAAATATTTCAGTTGTGTTCTGCCATGTAAACACTGTTCAATTGAATAATATCCTGTCATTTCATTGTCTGATCTGCTGCTTTATTGTTGTAAACAATCTGAAATTCATGCATATACATACATAGGCACTATGTACATAAGTATGTGCATAGGCACGAAGATAAGTATTTAAATAGCCAATGGCATTGTCGTCGTACTCAATAGCACAGCTGACCAAATATATATGTGTTTTATAGCAAACCCGCCGACTACCGTTCAAAATACGGTGCAATGCACACCAAAGAGCAATTACATGTAAATGAACAAATAGCCAGTAGAAATTTTTCTTCAAAAGATATGTAGTTACATAAATAGTCGGTTCATACAACGTGAATTTTTGGTTTCAAGAATTACAAAGCATTACTAGCGAATATTCATATACAACATTTAAGTTTTTAAGATCGCGGGTTCGAATCGAGCTCAAGGCCTAACAATAATTTTTTATCATTATTATTGTTATGATAAATTTTTTCTTAATTGAAAAAATTTTTAAATTAGAATAGAAGAAAGAAAAAATTTTAGACAACTGCCAAAGCTCGTTGTATAGATCCATTTCGGGAACTGCTAAATTCCTTCATCGGCAACGTTTAGGCGCCGCTGCTATAACCATTCAGCCATCACAGCGGTTTTTTGTTTGTCTTCATTAATCCTACTTCTATTCTGGTTCGTGCCAATTGATATTCACAACACTGCGACATCTGTTGCAGAATGGATGTGAAAATTGGACTTGTTTGATGGCAATGCTGCCATAGTGTCATATTTTATTGACACTTTTTTCCCCGTGCTCTGGGATGTATTAACAATTTTTGTTGTTATATCGGCCTACTGATTTGTAAGATCGCGGGTTCGAATCGAGCTCAAGGCCTAACAATAATTTTTTATCATTATTATTGTTATGATACATTTTTTCTTAATTGAAAAAATTTTTAAATTAGAATAGAAGAAAGAAAAAATTTAGACAACTGCCAAAGCTCGTTGTATAGATCCATTTCGGGAACTGCTAAATTCCTTCATCGGCAACGTTTAGGCGCCGCTGCTATAACCATTCAGCCATCACAGCGGTTTTTTGTTTGTCTTCATTAATCCTACTTCTATTCTGGTTCGTGCCAATTGATATTCACAACACTGCGACATCTGTTGCAGAATGGCTGTGAAAATTGGACTTGTTTGATGGCAATGCTGCCATAGTGTCATATTTTATTGACACTTTTTTCCCCGTGCTCTGGGATGTATTAACAATTTTTGTTGTTATATCGGCCTACTGATTTTAAGATCGCGGGTTCGAATCGAGCTCAAGGCCTAACAATAATTTTTTATCATTATTATTGTTATGATACATTTTTTCTTAATTGAAAAAATTTTTAAATTAGAATAGAAGAAAGAAAAAATTTAGACAACTGCCAAAGCTCGTTGTATAGATCCATTTCGGGAACTGCTAAATTCCTTCATCGGCAACGTTTAGGCGCCGCTGCTATAACCATTCAGCCATCACAGCGGTTTTTTGTTTGTCTTCATTAATCCTACTTCTATTCTGGTTCGTGCCAATTGATATTCACAACACTGCGACATCTGTTGCAGAATGGATGTGAAAATTGGACTTGTTTGATGGCAATGCTGCCATAGTGTCATATTTTATTGACACTTTTTTCCCCGTGCTCTGGGATGTATTAACAATTTTTGTTGTTATATCGGCCTACTGATTTTAAGATCGCGGGTTCGAATCGAGCTCAAGGCCTAACAATAATTTTTTATCATTATTATTGTTATGATAAATTTTTTCTTAATTGAAAAAATTTTTAAATTAGAATAGAAGAAAGAAAAAATTTAGACAACTGCCAAAGCTCGTTGTATAGATCCATTTCGGGAACTGCTAAATTCCTTCATCGGCAACGTTTAGGCGCCGCTGCTATAACCATTCAGCCATCACAGCGGTTTTTTGTTTGTCTTCATTAATCCTACTTCTATTCTGGTTCGTGCCAATTGATATTCACAACACTGCGACATCTGTTGCAGAATGGATGTGAAAATTGGACTTGTTTGATGGCAATGCTGCCATAGTGTCATATTTTATTGACACTTTTTTCCCCGTGCTCTGGGATGTATTAACAATTTTTGTTGTTATATCGGCCTACTGATTTTAAGATCGCGGGTTCGAATCGAGCTCAAGGCCTAACAATAATTTTTTATCATTATTATTGTTATGATAAATTTTTTCTTAATTGAAAAAATTTTTAAATTAGAATAGAAGAAAGAAAAAATTTAGACAACTGCCAAAGCTCGTTGTATAGATCCATTTCGGGAACTGCTAAATTCCTTCATCGGCAACGTTTAGGCGCCGCTGCTATAACCATTCAGCCATCACAGCGGTTTTTTGTTTGTCTTCATTAATCCTACTTCTATTCTGGTTCGTGCCAATTGATATTCACAACACTGCGACATCTGTTGCAGAATGGCTGTGAAAATTGGACTTGTTTGTTGGCAATGCTGCCATAGTGTCATATTTTATTGACACTTTTTCCCCGTGCTCTGGGATGTATTAACAATTTTTGTTGTTATATCGGCCTACTGATTTGTAAGATCGCGGGTTCGAATCGAGCTCAAGGCCTAACAATAATTTTTTATCATTATTATTGTTATGATAAATTTTTTCTTAATTGAAAAAATTTTTAAATTAGAATAGAAGAAAGAAAAAATTTAGACAACTGCCAAAGCTCGTTGTATAGATCCATTTCGGGAACTGCTAAATTCCTTCATCGGCAACGTTTAGGCGCCGCTGCTATAACCATTCAGCCATCACAGCGGTTTTTTGTTTGTCTTCATTAATCCTACTTCTATTCTGGTTCGTGCCAATTGATATTCACAACACTGCGACATCTGTTGCAGAATGGATGTGAAAATTGGACTTGTTTGATGGCAATGCTGCCATAGTGTCATATTTTATTGACACTTTTTCCCCGTGCTCTGGGATGTATTAACAATTTTTGTTGTTATATCGGCCTACTGATTTTAAGATCGCGGGTTCGAATCGAGCTCAAGGCCTAACAATAATTTTTTATCATTATTATTGTTATGATAAATTTTTTCTTAATTGAAAAAATTTTTAAATTAGAATAGAAGAAAGAAAAAATTTAGACAACTGCCAAAGCTCGTTGTATAGATCCATTTCGGGAACTGCTAAATTCCTTCATCGGCAACGTTTAGGCGCCGCTGCTATAACCATTCAGCCATCACAGCGGTTTTTTGTTTGTCTTCATTAATCCTACTTCTATTCTGGTTCGTGCCAATTGATATTCACAACACTGCGACATCTGTTGCAGAATGGATGTGAAAATTGGACTTGTTTGATGGCAATGCTGCCATAGTGTCATATTTTATTGACACTTTTTTCCCCGTGCTCTGGGATGTATTAACAATTTTTGTTGTTATATCGGCCTACTGATTTGTAAGATCGCGGGTTCGAATCGAGCTCAAGGCCTAACAATAATTTTTTATCATTATTATTTTTATGATAAATTTTTTCTAATTGAAAAAATTTTAGATTAGAATAAAGAAGAAAAAATTTAGACAATTTTATTTTTTTTTGGATTTTAATATCCGACGAGAAAAACAATAAATAGTACGAAATTTGCTGGTTCTGGGGTTTCCAGATATTCGTTCTTTCTTAACAACTTATATTAATCACGAGATCGACTCTTTATTAAGAAATTGAGGTATGCTTCTAAGTACAGCTATTCGCTGTGTATTGTAGATCTCACAAACTCACACATTTTCAAAAAAAATTGTACTAAATTTACAAAGTAAGGTGTACCTCAACTATATATTATTTTGAGGAAATTTTTTATTGTTGTGCTTATCAGAGATTTCCGCCCAAAACTAAACATATTCACCATCGTTCTTCTCGACAACTGCAAAGCTTATACCAGAAAGCAGTCTAAAAGTTTGCTACAAAATGCTTATTAAATCGTTGAGCTCATCCATCTAAAAATCTGTGAAATAAATATAGATATACGTTAAACTCTATATTTTAGTATTTCCTTGGTTCCACCATTAATTCAAGATACACGCTCGGCAAATTTATTAATTATGTAAATCCTAAATATATGTCGTATCACAGACCAAAATCATAGGCCAGAACTGAGCTTACATGTTCCCAAAGCGTTGGGTGTATAAAATGGATATGAGGTCACATTTTCCTCTTTATTCCTAGTGTTCTTGCTTAACGGCGCTTTTTCGACACGAAAATTTCTCGTACTTGAAATATATATGTGACCTGGAATCACCAAACGACCCTATTGTGCGAAAATACCGTTTTAATTTTTTTAGTGATTCTTATAGGAAATTTAAGGCTTTTTCCAATGGAACAAATGGCAGTTTTCTATCTTTCTTACTTTTTCGAAAATCCCATTAAAGTACAGGTGACAAGTACACGCCAATCTTTGAACGCGTTTTTCTCCAAAACTGTTTTCGCACAATAGGGTCGTTTGATGATTCCATGTCACAAATATATATTGTTCTCGAAAAGGAAGTACATGTTTCCCTTCATAATGTTGTTTGACTCTTTTGCAGGCCCTCTTTTTAAGTTTAAGGAGTTAGTATGTAGGGTCCTACTCTCCTTGACAACTCCAGTCAAACTATAATAATAAGCTGACTGAAAGTAGGCTAAACTATAACTTTTTCGTTCACTACTAGAATATGAAACTAAAAGACCATTCAATAACATAGCTTGACAATGATGTTTTACTCTTCAGCAGTTTGCTTTGAAGCTTGAGATCTTTTTATTTGTTAACGAATTTATTCATACGATTTTATCATAAGTCTTGTAGGTCTACTAAAGACTGCACTGATGGCTATAGAAAACTATGCATTAGGACTGGGTCGATTTATTAACAGATATCGCGCCATCGATTTCGATAGGTTTGGTCTAGATTACTACCGTACCATATTTTCGAGCCTGCGAAATTTCAGTCGACAGTTTTTAGCGGAATTTTGGGTCGACAGGTATACATAGAAAATTTTTTAGTAGGGGGTGACTTAAAATAACCCAAAAAAAACAGAAAAAATTTCGAGCTCGAAAATTATTTTTGGGTTGCGTGGAACTTTTTTTCCTGAGCCCAAATCCTATCGAAAAATCGATGGCGCGATATCGTTTAACTTCGTCCATACAAATCGACCCAGTTTACTAGGCATATTCGAAATTGAACTAACTGCAATACCAAAATAATTAAAATTTGTTATAATATTACTTTTATACGACACTATTAGACGCTGATGTAAAAAAACCATTTATAACAATTTGTTAGTAAAATACTCTGGCGATGTTAAATAGCGATTAGAAAATGTTGAAAAAATATATTTTTTACAAAATTCAGTTTCGTGATGAAACTATGTGGAACTGTAGCCGAGGTACGCGATTCTCGTACTTTTTCTACAAAAATAACTCAAAAACTAGCACCATTTTGAAATTCTGACGGCGATTTCCATTTCGCAAACGAAAGCACTCAAGAAAAGTGAAAGCTCACACTGAACTTTTTTTTAATTTTGTCTGAGTGTGTAATCTTGAGGATCATATTATTATTACAGCACAGCGTTCTGACAATTTCAATAATCTTCTTTCCATTTTTTTCCAACAGGACTCATGAAATTCCTGCATTTATATGTAAATACATGGCTCAAGCGTTAGCAAATCGCGCTTTTACGCTGAACATGATAATCAATGCATAATCTAAGTAAAAGGACTGGCAATAGTCATACATATATAAACTCTAAGTATACACACACACGCAATGTGTATATTCTTCCACAAGAATATGTGTATATACATATACATACGTTTCACCGTGGAATGCATCAAAATGTTACAGTATTTATTGGAATTTTCTTTTACTACTGTTGCTTTGTTATTTATAAATTTTTTAGTCGTAATTCATGCTCTTTGTTAGCCGCTTTAGTTAAATAGCGCGCCTATGTTTATGCAACAATTGCGGCAATTTCACGCTCGATATTAACTGATATTATGAAAATGTAATTTTTTTATTTACATATTTACCCTTCAAGTATTTGCGAAAGGACAAAAGTATTTTATAATATAGTTTCTGGTTTTTGACAGACCTTTAAAGAAAAGTACAGTACAAGTACAGATCAGTACTCGTATTTCGAAAATGAGTCAGTATAAGTATCGAGGTACTTGTACTTGAATTGTTGAAGTATAAGTAAGGTACTTGTAAGTATTTCGAAGTACTTTGATAAGTATTGACGGTTTTGAAGCGGCATCAACCAGCACCTTACGATACCTAACTTTGACAAAATGTTGAAGAAGATTTTACAGTGTTTTAATGATACATCACAGCTTTCATATGCTTCAGAGTTATCCTCTTATGAAGGACCTATCACTCAAAATGAATACAACCTTCAGCTTCCTCCGACACAGTATAGCGTTTATTTTCCTTAGCAGGCATTATTTATAGTCCTAGAAGGCAATCATTCACGGACTTTTCGTTGAAAAGCCTAGTACTAATGAAGGCAACGCAAACTACTTTAATATTGTTAGCTGTTGTACATTTGTACTTATTTGATATGTTGTTTTTACTTCTTGTTGCTTGCTAATATAACTTTTGACTCATATTTTGATTTTCCTTTATGAATCAAAGTGACATATTTATCAGAAAAAGTACTTGGTGTACTTGCAAGTATTTCGTAAGTGTATCTACTTGTACTTTCGGATTCGAAGTACAAGTACCGTAGTACTGATACTTTGTACTTAGATTTGAAGTACTTGAGTACTTGTACTTATTTGGTAATATCAAAGTATGTACTCAGTATTTACAGGTCTGGTTTTTGATAGGTTTTTCAGTTTGGTCATTGAGCAAACTTTTGACAACATATTGATTCAACCAGTGTTTGTGAGGTCCTCGTGGACCTTACCTAACCATCAACGCTCCCGATTATTACTTTATTTTACTAAGGGCCATTCACATTTCTAAGTCTTTCAAGCCGACAAAATCTTGCTATTGAGGGCTAAGATTTGCGTAATATAAAAATTTAGCTAGAGTTGGAAGTAAGAAAACTGCGCCTTAAATAGCACCAATATATAAGATTAGTCAGTAGACTATGAAAACACTCAGCAAAATGTGAGAGCTGAATGTTTTTTAAGTCGCGTTAAGGATTGAACTTAAACCACAATCCGTACATAATTTAGTTTTATATTATGCATATGGTCGGAAGCTTTCATAAATATGAATATGAAGCGCAATTTGTTGATCTCTCTGGCAAATAGTAGTTTGGAAGGTTAATGTTCATTATTTTTTCTAAATCTTTACGCTTACATATATGCAATTAAAATTCACAAAGTAGCATTTTTAAATAAATAATGATTACAACATCTTGTTGCATATCATAAAGGGATTTACCGATATGCGCTTTTATCTGTGTCCACAAAAACAAAAAACACCCACGTAACTAAACAATATACATCCTCGCACACTCAATTATTTATGCTTATTCATTCAATTACACATTCCAGTACATTGACTCAGACCGGAATGTTAATGAATAGCCACAGGCTGTCACATTGTGCTTTTTTCAAGCTTTCAACTTTTTGGTTACATTTTGCAAAAACAAAATCAAGCAAAACATGAAATAATTTGAATTTTAAAAAAGGTGTGTTAAATAAATGTAAATACATATAATAGTGGGTTATATTTATTAATTTATATGACCATACATTTGTTGTGATCCTAAATATCTAACAACACATAACTTATTCATTTCAACATTGAGGCAATTATCATTTACATAACTGAAATTCAAAGTCTAAGCTTGAAATCTAAATGGTTCCCTACTCACTTCGTATGTTTAATTTGTACATTAGGATTGTCCTTACAATCGACTCAGGCAACATTTTTATCAGTCTTTCACGACGCATAGTACTACATGCTGACGATGGAGTTTAAGTGGCCGAGGTATTAGACAGGCATCAGTCAATGTTGAGATCTCTTTAATCTCTTTATTCCGTTTACCGGCCCCTCACTAAGTGAATACCGCCTTATGTTTACGACTTTTTGTGTCCACATAACAATATATGACTCATTTCGGTACATACGTAATAAAGTAAGTACCTGCTAACTGCAGCAAAGCCTAGCTTACTGTGCGCCTTCGCAACCCGGCTTGTATTTTCGTGAACAACTTCGTTATATTTGGGACCGGGAGGGAACTACATCAAGACAACAACACACGTTGAAATCCAGCGAAGGTGTTCACTACTTGACAAGCAAAGCTACATACTTTGGATTACATAGGCAATTGACCGGTAATGTCGGCAAATGAAACACATGCGCTAAAAGTCACATTCGTACCCGCTCCTGTTATAGGTGAGAGAAGCATGGGACCATTCTGGAGTAGTGGAGAGAAAAGTTCTTGAAATATTCATGGGATCTACGTGTGGGGGGTCGAGGCAGATTTAGAGATGAGACTGTACGAGTAGCTTTTGTGAGTTATAGGAATAATTTTTATAGGGATAACTTGTATAAAAACACACAGTTTTTAAACAAATATTATAAATTTCACGGCGAGCGATTTCTGAGTCAAGGTGCTCAACTTTACAATTCGTGCTGTTTTTATACTCAGTTGACGCCGAGACGTCCCAGAGTATGTTAAACTTTGATTGGATAACGGTTGGTTGTCACAGGTTATAATATAAAGGACCCAGCGGGTTAGGAGGGTCAGAATATTCCCGCGGTAGTAGGTATGCCTGTCGTAGAGGCGACTAAAATACCAGATTCAAGGGGCTGTAGTAGCGCAACCTTCAGGTTACCAGCGCAAATATAATAGCTCTCCAAACCCAATTGTCAACCTCACCTATCCGCGGCACGAATCCTGTTTCCCTACGGACGACGCTACTGGCGACCCCAAGTCCTCATGGAACATGGGGGTGGGCGGGAGCGAGGCTGAAGGTTACGTGGCCACATAAATCGTTCCCGAAATGGTCGGGCTAGCACCTAATGTGCTTGTGGTAGCCGGAGTGCGTTACCGATCATCTGTATCGCGCAAAGACAACTACATGCGATACACTCCCAAAGCCTCCGAAGAGCAACCTTATCGCTACACAACAATCACAACAACAACCGTATAAGGAATCGAGATAGATATAGAATTCAATATCAAATTATCAGTATAGAAAAAAATTTGATTGAGCCATTCCCGTTTCCGCCCGTCCGTCCGTCCGTCCGTTACACATAACTTGAGTAAATTTGAGAGTATCTTGATGAAACTTAAGTATGGTAATTCCTTGTCACTCACCCCAGATCGCTATTTAAAATGAACGATAGCGCTATAACCATCGCCCACTTTGTTCGATATTGGCGAATAATTTCGAAACACGGAAAAGTGCGATAATTCGTTACCAGATAGACGGCTAAGCGATGAGACTTGGTAGGTGAGTTGGACTTATAACTCGCACAATAGAAAATTAGTAAAATTTTGGGACAATGGGGCGTGGGAACCGCCCTTTTAAAAGAAGGTAATTTAAAAGTTTTTGTTTGCAAGCTGTAATTTTGGCAGTCGTTAAGATATCATGATGAGATTTGGCAGAACGTTACTCATATTACTATATGTTGCTTATAAAATTTTCAAAATCGTAGATGCCACGCCCACTTTTAAAAAATTTTATAAGTGTAACCGACAATGACTTTCTGGGTCAGCCTGGTCCCCCTTTGGTCAATATCCTCGAAACGCCTTCAATATACACACTACAACCACTCCCGTTTGTAAAACCCTCATTAATACCTTAATTTCCTACCCATATCGTACAAACAAATTCTAGAGTCACCCCCGGTCCACCTTTATGTGCGATATCCCTAATGGCTTTCCACCTATAAAACTATGGGTCCCCTCCCTCTAAAATCTCTTTCATACCTTCCATTTGATACACATGTCATACAAACACATTCCGGGTTACAACATGTTTATTTTCCTACATGTGATTTTCCCCTTATTTTGTCTCCATAGCTCTCACTGAGTAATGTAATTTCGTTACACCCGAACTTAGCCCTCTCTACTTGTTCTAAGATGCATATATGTTTGCTTACTCCAAACTACAAAAATAAGCGGTAATATGGGCTTGATGTGAATTATGGCAAACGAACGTACTGCTGTCATCGAGCAAAGTGTCAGCGCATATCCGCCTTGGCACCACGCTATTGTTGGCAGCCATAATTTGGAAACAGTAAAGACTTCGTTGTATTTTGAGAAACCATCATCTACACTAGCAACAATATCAGCTCTGAAATTCAGCGAAGAATCACTCTTTCAATAAATACTAGTTGGACTAGGTAGGCATTGACCATTTAAGTCCTCTCTCGGCAAACGAGAATTAGACTCTACAGTCACTTATCGTACCCTCCTGATAGATGGTGCAGAAGCTTGGACCATGGCACATCAGTGAAGCGGTTCTGGGAGTGTTCGAGAGCAAAGATTTATCGACCTCTACACGTTGCCGATGCGAGTGCCGGAGAAAAGCTAAGGATGAGCCTGTATGATCTATACGCAGACATCAACATAGTCCAGCGAATTAATGCAGAGGCTGCGCTGGCTATGCCATGTTTATGCGAATGAAAGATGAAGCTCCGGCGAAGAAAGTTGTTTTGATCCAAATCCGCCTATGGAAGCAGGTGGCAGGCGGGCCACACCGCCGCCTGGAAGGAGCAGGTGGAAACGATTTAAAACTCCCTTGGTGTGGTCAATTGGCGCCTTTGGAAGAGACAATAAGCGACTGGCGGCGCCCGTTTAAACGGTTAAGCACCATTAATTATAGTAATAATATATATACTTATGTAAGAATATTCATCAATTATTAAAAAAAATTTAATAACAATTTTTCGTTCACGTTATGAACAAGTTTCAAAAACTAGAAATTCTTTCTCAATACAACAAAATTATTTTAAGAAAATTTATTTAAGAAGTGTTTCCTCAATTTAAGTGAGCGTTTTTTTTTTTTTTTTTTTTTTGTTGAGAATAGGACCTTAAATTAACTGCCAGGGTTCTCATCACAATAAGCGGTCACGAAGACCGAGGTACGAAACGATTGGTTTGAAAATGGTTACTCTCTCACAACATTTAAGGCTTCATCAGCAGCTGATTTGCGAATAAAAAAGTAATATACAATAAGTTGTAATAAGATTTAATGACTTCTACCTACCATCCAAACTTTCCTTTTGATAGCCAGCAATTTTATCACTCTTACATATTTAGAACCACTTTTTCCTACCTAAAATTTGTTAGGTTCTTATCTACATCACAAATCTTTATACTTTTTTAGATATTTTATGTAGTTCGTTACTCTATGGTCTAGTTCGCTTGGTCAGTTCGAACTTCGAAAGCATAAATTTTGTTTACTCACTTTGCGAGTTTGTGCATATTGCTTACAACAATTTCAGTTGGGCGCCAACGCTAAGGTAAGAAATCGATCTTTTGCATGAAAGTTAGATTTTGTGTATTTTTGTTTAGTGTATGAAGCAAATTTTTCACGAAAACACTTTTCAAAAGTGTGGAATTTAGTTGCTTTGGCTTGTAGATTGTTTTCTTTTCTTTCTCTGTTAATGTTTGGCTTATTTATTGCTTTTCACTTTGCTTGTAACGCTAGGTTCTATAGTTAACGGCGTCCTCTGCGGATTCATCTGCGCACTTTTGTTACAACTACTGTGAGTGTGAGTTAGATGATTTAAGGAGATTAAGAGATAGACGATCTTTGCAATATAAGTTTTATGAGCTAAATAATGTCAAGAATATTCAATTCAATGCTACTTAGGCGCATGAAAGATGTAGCCAGTTTAGTACTGGTCAGTCTATATTTGATTGTCGATTCACTTGTAACTCATGATGACGCGGGCTCATTACGTAAATAACGACGTAGTCCAGCAAGCTACATCGCCGCGAGCTAGTTGAAGCACAGACTCTGATTCGCTATCTGCGTTTCAATTTTTTGTTAAACTTTTTCAGAAGCACAGTATATACAAAAGATCTGGTCAATGAAAATATACGTGTATAGACGCGATAGAACGTCTCTCAGTAATATTTTTTAGGGCGTCGAGGCTTCTCTCTTCCAATTGCAGTCGTGCTCTCTTTGTTATTTTTCTATACACTTCGTCGGACAGGACTCTATTTGTTTTATGCGCGACCTCCGAGCGCTATCTGGGCATGCATGCCGAGTAGCATCAGTGGCAGAGTCGACTTCAGGTGCTTGCCAACATACTGGCGTAGTGGCAGACCAACTTAGATAAATTTGTTGCAGAATTGAAAAAATCTTGTTTTCTAAAATTGTTGATGTTGCTTTTGCCCTGCGTGAGATCCAGGATCACGGCGGCCCGCCTATAATGAGCGTACGATAGTGTCTACAGTAGAAATCTTTAAAGCATAGGGTGTTCACAATTGCTTTTGTTTTTGGAGTGCTTTTTGATAAAGTTCTTTCGAGCTAAGCTAGAATAACAGTTTTAATGATAGTTTTTGGATTCTTATATACTGCACCATGTCTTTGCCACAGATTATATTAACTTGATTGGATAACGGTTGGTTGTATAGGTATAAAGGAATCGAGATGAATATAGAGCTTCCATATCAAAAATCATCAGTATGAAAAAAAATTGGATTGGGACATGTCCGTCTTCCGTCCGTCCGTCCGTCTGTCTGCCCGTTATCGGTTAGATTGGTATGTGAAATATGAGTGAATGGATGATAATCACGCCCACGTTTTTATATGTATTACATTTTGAAAACGCAAAAAACCTGATTATTTTAGTAATATTACACTTATATGTTGAAATTTGGGGGGGGGTATGTGTGGACTTATATTGAAGACTAGTGATAAATTTTGAAACAATTTTAAATGGGGGTGGCACAGCCCACTTGTATAAATCAATTTTTAAATATTATTAATCATCATCAAACTCGTTTAAAAAACCTCTCGCGACAAACTTCGGCAGAGATGTTGCCTTTATTTAAGGTGAATGGTCCTTTTGAAGAAAATTTAACCGAAATCGGTTAAGGAAGCAACGCCCCATTTTAATATAAAGATTTTTAAAGGGTAGTTGACGAATAAAATAAGCCTTTATCTTTGCAAAATGGTAATTTCATTGCCCAGTGGATTTTAATAGTAAATAGGAAACTTCAAATTTTAAGAATAGGCGTGGCACCGCACTTTTATGCTAAGCAATTTTCTATGTGTCGGGAGCATACTCGAAGAAAACAACGGAGCGTATAAAATTGGGGTACAAAAGTTTTTCCCTAAAGCAGGAATATTTCTAGAAAAAATGGGCGGGATGTCGTAAATACACGCCCATTTTAATATAAAATAATTTGAAAGGGCCCGTAAGACTAGAAAAAATAGGCGATAATTTAGCAAATTGTTTTGGATCAATGTGAAATTACACTTGTCCATTTTATTTGTAAAGAGGAAATGGGAGACATTTTTTTTAAATGGGCGGTGCCGCGTGTTAGGTAGAAAATGCTATTTATCGTCAATGAAATGTACAATTGAACTCACGCGGGTATATCATGTTCCGTTATACCACAACACCCTAATTTAGACAACTTACATGTTTTTTTAATAGAAGATAGACGATTTTTCTGCAGCTGTCAGAGCTGAGCAGATAGATCAACTTCGAAATGCTAGCTTCATCTCTGACTCAGTTATTACTTTGACATTGAGATCGAATCAAAACTTGGAATAAGGGTTGGTTCTTAAAAAAGAAAATATACGATTTGTTTCAGTCATCGAATTTTAACATCGTAAAAAATAAAATAAAACTAAATAAATGTAAGGTGCGATAACCTGCCGAAAGATCTTAGGCGGAGCTCTTCTCTTCCAATTTGCGTTTTTGCTCCTTTTATTAAGTTTTCCTACATTGGCGGGACGAGACCTACATGTTTTATACCGACCCCGAACGCAATATGCAAGGCAGATAAGTGTTTTCACTGAGAGCTTTTCATGGCAGATTTTCCTTCGGAGTGAAAATTCATCTGCTTTGCAGATGCCGTTCGGAGTCGGCATAAAACACGTTGGGCCCCTCCGGTTTAATTTGTAGGGAAATCAAGATATGAGCACGACGTAAATTGGAAGAGGATCTCGCCTTTTGGCTCTTGTTTCGCGCTTTACATTTATTTTTTTATACATTCAAGACGGTTAATATTCTTCGCACTCGGGAACAAAATAGAATTTTTCCATGGAACACAAAATTCATTCTTCATGATACCACATAGGCTGCGGAAATATCGTTTGTATCAAGCAACTGTTTTTTAAAACTCAGATGAGGCTAAGGAAATATTGGTTGGTATAGTTTTATTTCTATGCATATAAAATTTACGTTTCGCCGCTTTTTGATTACTTGCCTAAAGTTTTAGTTTTTTATACTCAGTTGAGCATAGCTCACAGAGTATATTAATTTGTGATTGGATAACGGTTGGTTGTACAGGTATAAAGGAATCGAGATAGATATAGACTTCCATATATCAAAATCATCAGTATCGAAAAAAATTCGATTGAGCCATGTCCGTCCGTCCGTCTGCCCGTTAACACGATAACTTGAGTAAATTTTGAGGTATCTTGATGAAATTTGGTATGTAGTGCTTCCTGGGCACGTCATCTCAGATCGCTATTTAAAATGAACGATATCGGACATAACCACGCCCCCTTTTTCGATATCGAAAATTTTCGAAAAATCGAAAAAGTGCGATAATTCATTACCAAGACGGATTAAAGCGATGAAACTTGGTAGGTTAGTTGGACTTATGACGCAGAATAGGAAATAGTAAATTTTGACAAGGGCGTGGCACCGCCCACTTTTAAAAGAAGGTAATTTAGAAGTTTTGCAAGCTGTAATTGGGCAGTCGTTGAAGATATCATGATGAAATTTGGCAGGAACGTACTCTTATTACTATATGTATGCTTATAAAAATTAGCAAATCGGAGAACGACCAACGCCCACTTTTATTTTTTAATCAAATTTTAGTTATATCTTTACAGTATATAAGTAAATATGTCAACATTCAACTCCAGTAATGATATGGTGCAACAAAATACAAAAATAAAGAAATTTTCAAAATGGGCGTGGCTCCGCCCTTTTTCATTTAATTTGTCTAGGATACTTTTAATGCCATAAGTCGAACAAAACTTACCAATCCTTGTGAAATTTGGTAGAGGCTTAGATTCTAGGACGATAACTGTTTTCTGTGAAAAAGGTGCGAAATCGGTAAAGCCACGCCCGTTTTTATACACAGTCGACCGTCTGTCCTTCCGCTCGGCCGTTAACACGATAACTTGAGCAAAAATCGATATATCTTACTAAACTCAGTTCACGTACTTATCTGAACTCACTTTGTATTGGTGTAAAAATGGCCGAAATCCGACTATGACCACGCCCACTTTTCGATATCGAAAATTACGAAAAATGAAAAAATGCCATAATATATACCAATATACGAAAAAGGGATGAAACATGGTAATGTATTGGTCGTATTGACGCAAAATTACTTTAAAAAAAACTTGGTAAATTGGGTGTGACATTTAACTATTAAAGTAGAGAAAATGAAAAAGTTTTGCAGGGCGAAATCAGATCCCTTGGAATCTTGGAAGAAGTACTGTTTTCTTGGTATTATATATATAAATAAATTAGCGGTACCCGACAGATGATGTTCTGGTCACCCTGGTCCACTTTTTGTCGATATCTCGAAACGCCTTTCACATATACACCTAAGGCAAACTCCCTTTTAAAACCCTCATTATACTTTAATTTTATAGCCTATCGTACAAACAAATTATAGAGTCATGGCCTTGTCAACCTTTATGACGACGGGGAAGGGGTTTG
>JARSSU010048170.1:0-25599 GCA_029619165.1 Eurosta solidaginis | reverse complement strand
GGGAGAAATAGTATTGTATTTATTCAGTGATCCATTTATTGAAAATGTGGTTGTGATATTTAATAATAAAAAGCAAAATTACAAATTGATTTTCCTGTGTTTTTGAGCGAATCGGCCAATGACTTCTTCCACTGTGATATCATATTTCTATTGATACATAATAGGGCAAGTCCATTCAGCCTATCTTCTCCGGTTGAATTTCTTATCCAATTTTTCAAACGCCTTAATTTAAAAAACTTCGTTCACTGCTTTCAGCTAACGTGGCTCCAAACTTCAAAAACTTGAAAACGTGTGGGAAAAATTCTTCATTACAAAGATTTAATGGGTCGATGAATGTCTTTTGGCGATCTTCTGCTCCAACCCAACGTTATCTACATAGTAGGACTTCATTTTCCACCATAGATACCGCTGTTCCAGTAAGTGCTGGCCACTGATCCATTAATATTTGGACAGTTTCAGAAACGTTTTCACCTACTTTTCTGGCCAATTTATCGGGAATAACATTTTCAATAATGGACAATGTGTTTTTAAGCTTGATGAATCTATTAGACACTGAAGATATGAAGTGATCGATGAAAGGGATGAATATTAATTTGGGAAAATATTCCTCTGCTTTGCTGTTTTCGTAGTTTTCTCGATTTTTTGATGACGCAATCCTAGGAACTTCAATCATCTCTCCGATATATTCAGCTAATTCTAATATGGCAGTTTGAAGTAAATGTTGCTTCAATGTTTGATCACCAGCATTCATCCGAAATCTTTATAAATAAAGATCTGAAGTTACTATCATTATGGGTAGGAGTCTCGAGGGATATAGGACCATAGTCACGATGTCCTCTTGAAGCTATTTCTTGCCTGCCGATGACAATTATTGTTTCGACGATGGAGAAAGATTTATCGATTCCGTTGAAATTGAAATGTATATCAAATCAATTTTTTACGAAACTACTAATATTTCGGAGGGGGGTTTGTCCCCAAATCCTCCTCCCCCCTTAATACGCCACTGCAACAAGCGCTCCATACGTTTTACTATACCCATTTACATAAACGAACTTCGAAGTTCTGAACCCACAAATATGAAACCCGTTTAGCTCGATTACCTACAAAAACCTCGAGTTAATTGCTAAAAACTGGTATAAGATATTCGACTTTTTAACAAATCACTCAAATCACGCGAGCAAAGTGGTCTGGTCTATTGACAGGTATTTCATTCCTTCGCCGCATGGGCGTAGATGGATGAAACATTAAAGAATATCGCTCGGACTCGAGTTTCTAGGTAAAATGCGGATTGTTTGCTTTGCTACAAAAAAAAATTACAACCTTTCACTCAGAAAATCAAGTCTGAGCCAGTGCTCGCTTTTTATGCCTGAGAGCCATTGTCTTCATGCAGATAATGCGGAGATAAGATTGAATTGTTTTCAGAATTTTACCAGAGCCATAGATGTAATGTTACATGCATAGGTTTCCTTTGACAAGAGTTCTGACATCTGAAAGCTCCTGTATTTTATTTACATAAGTTATAAATACTTGAAATAATTGCTAGTAACTATGCATATACATATGTATACATAACAAGTAAGGAAGGCTAAGTTCGGGTGTAACCGAACATTACATACTCAGTTGAGAGCTATGGTGACAACATAAGGGAAAATAACCATGTAGGAAAATGAACCGAGGGAAACCCTGGAATGTGTTTGTATGACATGTGTATCAAATGGAAAGGTATTAAACAATGTTTTAAAAGGAAGTGGGCCATAGTTCTATAGATGGACGCCATTTAGGGATATCACCATAAAGGTGGACCAGGCGTGACTCTAGAATTTGTTTGTACGATATGGGTATCAAATGAAATGTGTTAATGATAATTTTAAAAGGGAGTGGGCCTAAGTTCTATAGATGGACGTCGTTTCGAGATATCGCCATAAAGATGGACCAGGGGTGACTCTAGAATTTGTTTGTACGATATGAGTATCAAATGAAAGGTGTTAATGAGTATTTTAAGAGGGCGTGGGCCTTAGCTCTATATGTGGACGCCTTTTCGAGATATCGCCATAAAGGTGGACCAGGGGTGACTCTAGAATTTGTTTGTACTATATGCGTATCAAATGAAAGGTGTTAATGAGTATTTTGAAAGGAAGTGGGCCTTAGTTCTATAGGTGGACGCCTTTTCGGAATATCGTCATAAAAGTGGACCAGGGGTTGACTCTAGAATGCGTTTGTACAATATGGGTATCAAAGGAAAGGTGTTAATGAGTGTTTTAAAAGGGAGTGGGCCTTAGTTCTATAGGTGGACGCCTTTTCGGAATATCGTCATAAAAGGTGGACCAGGGGTGACTCTAGAATGCGTTTGTACAATATGGGTATCAAATGAAAGGTGTTAATGAGTATTTTAAAAGGGAGTGGGCCTTAGTTCTATAGGTGGACGCCTTTTCGAGATATCGCCATAAAGGTGGACCAGGGGTGACTCTAGAATTTGTTTGTACGATATGGGTATCAAAGAAAGGTATTAATGAGTATTTTAAAAGGGGGGGCCTAGTTCTATAGATGGACGCCGTTTCGAGATATCGCCATAAAGGTGGACCAGGGGTGACTCTAGAATTTGTTTGTACGATATGGGTATCAAATGAAAGGTGTTAATGAGTATTTTAAAAGGGAGTGGGCCTTAGTTCTATAGGTGGACGCCTTTTCGAGAATATCGCCATAAAGGTGGACCAGGGGTGACTCTAGAATGCGTTTGTACAATATGGGTATCAAATGAAAGGTGTTAATGAGTATTTTAAAAGGGAGTGGGCCTTAGTTCTATAGGTGGACGCCTTTTCGAGATATCGCCATAAACGTGGACCAGGGGTGACTCTAGAATTTGTTTGTACGATATGGGTATCAAATGAAAGGTGTTAATGAGTATTTTAAAAGGGAGTGGGCCTTAGTTCTATAGGTGGACGCCTTTTCGAGATATCGCCATAAAGGTGGACCAGGGGTGACTCTAGAATTTGTTTGTACTATATGGGTATCAAATGAAAGGTGTTAATGAGTATTTTAAAAGGGCGTGGGCCTTAGTTCTATAGGTGGACGCCTTTTCGAGATATCGCCATAAAGGTGGACCAGGGGTGACTCTAGAAGTTGTTTGTACGATATGGGTATCAAATGAAAGGTGTTAATGAGTATTTTAAAAAGGGAGTGGGCCTTAGTTCTATAGGTGGACGCCTTTTCGAGATATCGCCATAAACGTGGACCAGGGGTGACTCTAGAATGTGTTTGTACGATATGGGTATCAAATTAAAGGTATTAATGAGGGTTTTAAAAGGGAGTGGCCCTTAGTTGTATATGTGAAGGCGTTTTCGAGATATCGACCAAAATGTGGACCAGGGTGATCCAGAACATCATCTGTCGGGTACCGCTAATTTATTTATATATGTAATACCACGAACAGTATTCCTTCCAAGATTCCAAGGGCTTTTGATTTCGCCCTGCAAAACTTTTTCATTTTCTTCTACTTAATATGGTAGGTGTCACACCCATTTTACAAGTTTTTTCTAAAGTTATATTTTGCGTCAATAGACCAATCCAATTACCATGTTTCATCCCTTTTTTCGTATTTGGTATAGAATTATGGCATTTTTTTCATTTTTCGTAATTTTCGATATCGAAAAAGTGGGCGTGGTCATAGTCGGATTTCGGCCATTTTTTATACCAATAAAAGTGAGTTCAGATAAGTACGTGAACTGAGTTTAGTAAAGATATATCGATTTTTGCTCAAGTTATCGTGTTAACGGCCGATGCGGAAGGACAGACGGACGACTGTGTATAAAAACTGGGCGTGGCTTCAACCGATTTCGCCCATTTTTCACAGAAAACAGTTATCGTCATAGAATCTATGCCTCTACCAAATTTCACAAGGATTGGTAAATTTTTGTTCGACTTATGGCATTAAAAGTATCCTAGACAAATTAAATGAAAAAGGGCGGAGCCACGCCCATTTTGAAATTTTCTTTTATTTTTGTATTTTGTTGCACCATATCATTACTGGAGTTGAATGTTGACATAATTTACTTATATACTGTAAAGATATTAAATTTTTTGTTAAAATTTGAATTAAAAAAAAATTTTTTTAAAAGTGGGCGTGGTCGTTCTCCGATTTTGCTAATTTTTATTAAGCAGACATATAGTAATAAGAGTAACGTTCCTGCCAAATTTCATCATGATATCTTCAACGACTGCCAAATTACAGCTTGCAAAACTTTTAAATTACCTTCTTTTAAAAGTGGGCGGTGCCACGCCCATTGTCCAAAATTTTACTAATTTTCTATTCTGCGTCATAAGTTCAACTCACCTACCAAGTTTCATCGCTTTATCCGTATTTGTAATGAATTATCGCACTTTTTCGGTTTTTCGAAATTTTCGATATCGAAAAAGTGGGCGTGGTTATAGTCCGATATCGTTCATTTTAAATAGCGATCTGAGATGAGTGCTCAGGAACCTACATACCAAATTTCATCAAGATACCTCAAAATTTACTCAAGTTATCGTGTTAACGGACGGACGGACGGACGGACGGACATGGCTCAATCGAATTTTTTTTCGATACTGATGATTTTGATATATGGAAGTCTATATCTATCTCGATTCCTTTATACTGTACAACCAACCGTTATCCAATCAAAGTTAATATACTCTGTGAGCTCTGCTCAACTGAGTATAAACAAGTAAGGAAGGTTAAGTTCGGGTGTAACCGAACATTACATACTCAGTTGAGAGCTATGGTGACAACATAAGGGAAAATAACCATGTAGGAAAATGAACCGAGGGAAACCCTGGAATGTGTTTGTATGACATGTGTATCAAATGAAAGGCATTAAAGAGTATTTTATGAGGGAGTGCGCCATAGTTCTATAGGTGGACGCCATTTAGGGATATAGCCATAAAGGTGGATCAGGGTTGACTCTAGAATGCGTTTGTACGATATGGGTATCAAATGAAAGGTATTAATGAGTATTTTAAAATGGCGTGGACCTAAGTTCTATAGATGGACGCCTTTTCGAGATATCGCCGTAAAGATGGACCAGGGGTGACTCTAGAATGCGTTTGCACAATATGGGCATCAAACGAAAGGTGTTAATGAGTATTTTAAAAGGGAGTGGGCCGTAGTTCTATAGGTGGACGCCGTTTCGAGATATCGTCATAAAGGTGGACCAGGGGTGACTCTAGAATGCGTTTGTATGATATGGGTATCAAATGAAAGGTGTTAATGAGTATTTTAAAAGGGAGTAATCCTTAGTTTCCATAGGTGGACGCCGTTTCGAGATATCGCCATAAAGGTGGACCAGGGGTGACCCTAGAATTTGTTTGTACAATATGGGTATCAAAAGAAAGGTGTTAATGAGTATTTTAAAAGGGAGTGGGCCTTAGTTCTATAGGTGGATGCCGTTTCGAAATATCGCCATAAAAGTGGACCAGGGGTGACTCTAGAATGTGTTTGTACGATATGGATATCAAATTAAAGGTATTAATGAGGATTTTAAAAGGGAGTGGTGGTTGTTGTATAGGTGGTCGCCTTTTCGAAATATCGCCATAAAGGTGGACCAGGGGTGACTCTAGAATGCGTTTGTACGATATGGATATCAAATTAAAGGTATTAATGAGTATTTTAAAAGGGAGTAATCCTTAGTTCCATAGGTGGACGCCGTTTCGAGATATCGCCATAAAGGTGGACCAGGGGTGACCCTAGAATTTGTTTGTACAATATGGGTATCAAAAGAAAGGTGTTAATGAGTATTTTAAAAGGGAGTAATCCTTAGTTCCATAGGTGGACGCCGTTTCGAGATATCGCCATAAAGGTGGACCAGGGGTGACCCTAGAATTTGTTTGTACAATATGGGTATCAAAAGAAAGGTGTTAATGAGTATTTTAAAAGGGTGTGGGGCTTAGTTCTATAGGTGGACACCTTTTCGGAATATCGCCACAAAGGTGGACCAGGGGTGACTCTAGAATGTGTTTGTACGATATGGGTATCAAATTAAAGGTATTAATGAGGGTTTTTAAAGGGAGTGGTGGTTGTTGTATAGGTGGTCGCATTTTCGAGATATCGCCATAAAGGTGGACCAGGGGTGACCCTAGAATTTGTTTGTACAATATGGGCATCAAAAGAAAGGTGATAATGAGTATTTTAAAAGGGAGTATTCCTTAGTTCCATAGGTGGACGCCGTTTCGAGATATCGCCATAAAGGTGGAGCAGGGGTGACCCTAGAATTTGTTTGTACAATATGGGTATCAAAAGAAAGGTGTTAATGAGTATTTTAAAAGGGTGTAGGGCATAGTTCTATAGGTGGACGCCTTTTCGAGATATCGCCATAAAGGTGGACCAGGGGTGACTCTAGAATGAGTTTGTACGATATGGGTATCAAATAAAGGTATTAATGAGAGTTTTAAAAGGGAGTGGTGGTAGTTGTATATGTGAAGGCGTTTTCCAGATATCGACCAAAATGTGGACTAGGGTGACCCAGAACATTATCGGTTGGATACCGCTAATTTATTTATATATGTAATACCTGGCAAGATTTTAAGGGTGTTTTATTTCGCCCTGCAGAACTTTTTCATTTTCTTCTACTTAATATGGTAGGTGTCACAACCATTTTATAAAGTTTTTTCTAAAGTTATATTTCGCGTCAATAAAACAATCCAATTACCTTACCATGTTTCATCCCTTTTTTCGTATTTGGTATAGAATTATGGCATTTTTTTCATTTTTCGCAATTTTCGATATCGAAAAAGTGGGCGTGGTCATAGTCCGATATCGTTCATTTTTCATACCAAGGTAAAGTGGGTTCAGATAAGTACGTTAACTGAGTTTAGTAAAGATATATCGATTTTTGCTCAAGTTATCGTGTTAACGGCCATGCGGAAGGACAGACGGACGACTGTGTATAAAAACTGGGCGTGGCATCAACCGATTTCGCCCATTTTCACAGAAAACAGTTAAAGCCATAAAATCTATGCCCCTACCAAATTTCAAAAGGATTGGTTAATTTTTGTTCGATTTATGGCATTAAAAGTATCCTAGACAAATTAAATGAAAAAGGGCGGAGCCACGCCCATTTTTAAATTTTCTTTTATTTTTGTATTTTGTTGCACCATATCATTACTGGAGTTGAATCTTGACATAATTTACTTATATACTGTAAAGATATTAAATTTTTTGTTAAAATTTTACTTTAAAAAAATTTTTTTTTAAAAGTGGGCGTGGTCCTTCTCCGATTTTGCTAATTTTTATTAAGCGTACATACAGTAATAAGGGTAACGTTCCTGCCAAATTACATCATGATATCTTCAACGACTGCCAAATTACAGCTTGCAAAAGTTTTAAATTACCTTCTTTAAAAAGTGGGCGGTGCCACGCCCATTGTCCAAAATTTTACTAATTTTATATTTTGCGTCATAAGTTCAACTCATCTACCAAGTTTCGTCGCTTTATCTGTCTTTTGTAATGAATTATCGCACTTTTTCGATTTTTCGAAATTTTCGATATCGAAAAAGTGGGCGTGGTTATAGTCCGATATCGTTCATTTTAAATAGCGATCTGAGATGAGTGCTCAGGAACCTACATACCAAATTTCATCAAGATACCTCAAAATTTACTCAAGTTATCGTGTTAACGGACGGACGGACGGACGGACGGACATGGCTCAATCAAATTTTTTTTTGATCCTGATTATTTTGATATATGGAAGTCTATATCTATCTCGATTCCTTTATATATGTACAACCAACCGTTATCCAATCAAACTTAATATACTCTGTGAGCTCTGCTCAACTGAGTATAAAAATCATGGCTAATTATAAGTTCAAATTAACAGAAATGCGGTGGTTCAACATGATTCATTTTTAAATCAGCTGCAAATTCTGTTAGTTGTTACCAGATAAAGGAAAATACCAGATGTACGATTTATTTAACAGTGGCAATTGGTAATTTGATGAAGGGATTTGTGTATCTAACAGTGGTAATTGGAAAATCTACTGCGATTTCTGTTAGTAATCAACAGATTTATTTGTTGAATTACAGTCACACCCAACAGCTTAAATTAACAATTTTAGGGTTCAAGTCTACAGGGAGACAGTTAACACAACAGTGTCAGTTGTTATACGAAACATAATTTCTGGCAATAGTTTATTGTAATAAGCTGAACAGGTTTATTTGTTATAGACACAGTTTCTCATAGTTCCTTTACCCCATAAATCCGTTAGATTAACAAAGAATTTGTTGTTTAGCGGTTTTTAAAAACAACAGCAGAGAACTGTTAATATTACAGTATTTATTCTCTGAGTGTACATATATCTGCCCATGTGTATATATGTATTTTGCAAGTCTATATTATTTATGTCAATGCTGCAAGCCAATACACATTAATCATTGCAGTCGATGCTGCAGGAATGTTCATTGAATCAAATGGATTTCTGTTTTATCAATATATTGGCGTAAAAGCTTTTTCTCGATGGACCACCGACTGGAATTTGACAAATGAATTTCATTCAATTATCTCATTACAGCGCGTCATTGACTATTTCAGTTTGAGCTGGAAAGTAAGCTTTCGTGGAGTTTTCATTACAAAATTCTACAACTAATGTGCATATGTTTGTTCAATTGTCTTTGCATGCCATTATGTGCAAGTTTTGAAATACGCATCAAGCGTTTGGCGTTATATTAGTAGCAGCAACAACACATGAACATCATAACATAAAATTGATGGCAATAGTAATAACAACAACAATAATACAAAGTGTTAAATATAAAAATAATAAAAAACAAGTAAGGAAGGCTAAGTTCGGGTGTACCCGGACATTACATACTCAGCTGCCAAATTACAGCTTGCAAAACTTTTAAGTTACCTACTTTGAAAAGAGGGCGGTGCCACGGCCATTGTTAAAATTTTACTAATTTTCTATTCTGCGTCATAAGGTCAACCCACCTACCAAGTTTCATCGCTTTTATCTTTCTTTGGTAATGAATTATCACACTTTTTCGGTTTTTCGAAATTTTCGATATCGAAAAAGTGGGCGTGGTTATAGTCCGATTGCGTTCATTTTAAATAGCGATCTGACTTGAGTGCCTCGGAAATTACATACCAAATTTCATTAAGATATATCAAAATTGACTCAAGTTATCGTGTTTACGCACGGACGGACGGACGGACGGACGGACATGTCTAGATGAATTTCTTTTTTCGCCCAGATCATTTTGATATATAGAAGTCTATAGCCATCTCGATTAGTTTATGCCGTTACGGGGTACCGTTTTGCGAACACAATTAATATAATCTGTGAGCTCTGCTCAGCCGAGTATAAAAATCACTTTGTGACTCCTTTATTGATCAGAGGCAGAAGCAGTAGCAAGAATAATATCTTTAACACGCCAAACATAACGCCGCCCGCAGTGTTAACAACAACAAAGTCAATTGAACTATACCAAAAATGGCAGTTTTGTACTGTGGGACAAGAGTCATGGTTTTGACTAAACTTTGTCATAATCAAAATCAGTTCTTATAAAAATAATAACGAATAAGCGACTGGCTCGCCTTATTAGCTGGGCATAACCGTTTAAAGCGCCAACTAAGTAAGTTAGCTTGGTACAGAAACAAGTAAGGACGGGACTGTCTTCGGCTGTGCCGAAGTCTTCATACCTTTCATGAATGGGGCTGAACAATAATCTTATCCCGTTCGTAATCTCCAAATAATCGGATGCATAAGATACGGAATATATAGTGAACAGATGTACATACCTAAAGGATTGTTAGGATAAATATAAAATAAAAAATGGCAAAAACCCCCTTATCTGAACGATCGGTTGTATGGGATATATATTATATATAGCTCCGATCGAAATGATTTTTACAGGAAATCTTCTATGATATATTAAAATATATATCACCGAGTTTCACGTTTATACTTTCTAAATTGCGTCAGGAATGACGAAAATCTTCTTATCTGAACGATCGGTTGTATGGGAGATATATGTTATAGTGGTCGTCCGATCCTACCGGATACGACAAATGTCTAATATAATACAAAAATACATCCTTGTGCCAAATTTCATTGAGATATCTCAAAATTTGAGGGTTTAGTTTGCGTTCAAACAGACAGACGGACATGGCCTATATCAACTCAGTTCGTCGCCCTGATCAATTCGATATACTTAAAGGTGAGTATGTCTTCTATATTCTCAACGCTACAAACATTGGACCAAATTAATATACGATTTCATGTCATGAAAGGTATAAAAAACTTTCTTGATCCTTTGCAAACTTTGCGGCTTGTTGGCTCGTTGACTTCTCCGTGATTTTAATTTGTTTGTTTTTCGGGGGTTGATTTCGAGTTTGTGGAAAAATTTTACCCCACAGTTGTTTGTCAAAGGTATCTGTTCACTTTTCTTGCAAGGGCGATATTTCTCGATCTAGCGTCACTTTCTTTGTTCATTATTGCCAAAAATATACAAAGAAGTTAATTTATGTACATACATATATATTTTATAATATGTCTAATAACTTTTGTCGTGGAAATTCTTTGTTAAAGGCTTCTTAAAAGAGTAAATTTTTTGGTAATATTTTTTTTACGGTCAGCCTTAGAATTTTAGTTGAACATTAAAAAAGTCGTCCAATAAATCGACTCGCTTCGCATAAAAAACTGTCTGTTTGTCTGTTAATATGTTGGTTGAGTATTTCCTAGAAAACTGTAAAGGGGATAGCGGTATTTATGTACATATGTAGAAATTATTCGATGCAAAAACTCTATTCATGTACTCTGAGGGACCGCCCTGCCCTTTGACATGTAGGTATTGGTCAAATTAAGCGTATTAGTGACTTTTAATCAGAAAATCATACCTCGGAAACCAACAATGCTAGATGTGTCAAACCCCAACTGGAGACAGACTATTTCCAACTAATATCTTGGAGTAAATCCCCCTGAATATTTACATCAGCTACACATTTTGACTCCTGTTAAAAATATGAATATATGAGCACGTATGTATATTTACTAAGCTGGGTCGATTTATTAACCTAAATCGCGCCATCGATTTTCGATAGGTTTTGGGCTCAGGAAAAAAGTTCCACTAAGCATACCCAAAAAAAGCCTGCAAAATTTGAGTTTTTGACTTTTTTGTCTTTGATTTTCAAGGTTTTTTCCATAACTTTTTTTTAAGGGTTACTTCAGAAACGTGCAAAAGTGTTGCCCGATGAAAACGAATTTGTCTCATAGCTCCTATCCCACTTAAAATTATGCGATAAAACGTTGGCATTAACAGTTTTTTAAAAAAAATTTTGTTTGGTTTTTGGGACTTGTTTTGGTCGAAATCGACTTTTTCATTTTTAAGGCTCCAAATCATTTTTTATGTATATGTTTTCGTTAGACCCACCAATAAGTATACCAAAATGATCAGGGAACGAGCTAAGTTGATTTAGCCATGTCCGTCTATCCGTCTGTCCGTATGTCCGTTTGTTTGAACGCAAACTAGTCCCTCAATTTTTGAGATATCTTGATGAAATTTGGTAAGCAGGCATATTTTGATGGGTGATTTGACATTTGTCGGAATCGACCGGATCGGACCACTATAGCATATACCTCCCATACAATCGATTGTTCAGTAAGTGGGTTTTCGCCATTTCTGCCCCATTTCTGCATTGGGCATAGATTGTTGTCTGAAAAAATCATCAAGATCGGACATATTTATAATATATATATCATACAACCGCCGAGGTAAGAGGATTTTCATCATTTTTGTTGAAATCGATTTTTAGTCCGATCTTGATGATTTTTTCAGACAACAATCTATGCCAATACGTAAGCTTGTGGTAAAATTTGATGTTGCTAGCTGTTAAAGTGAGACAGAAATGGGGCAGAAATGGCGAAAACCCACTTATTGAACAATCGATGTATGGGAGGTATATGCTATAGTGGTCCGATCCGGTCGATTCCGACAAATGTCAAATCACCCATCAAAATATGCCTGCTTACCAAATTTCATCAAGATATCTCAAAAATTGAGGGACTAGTTTGCGTTCAAACAAACGGACAGACGGACGGACGGACGGACAGACGGACATGGCTAAATCAACTTAGCTCGCCCCTGATCATTTTGGTATACTTATTTCAACTTTCAAATTTTTTCACAAAAACACTCCTCAAAACTGTTATTGCCAAAGTTTTTAGCGGAAAATTTTGAGTCGGACAGGGTGTACATGAAAATTTTAAAATCAAATGAAAATTTTTTAAGTAGGTCATGAAAAAAACCTTAAAAATCAAAGAAAAAAAAGTCAAAAAACTCAAATTTTGCAGGCTCGAAAATTATATTTTTGGGTATGCTTAGTGGAACTTTTTTTTCCTGAGCCCAAAACCTATCGAAAAATCGATGGCGCGATATGGGTTAACTTTCGTCCATGCAAATCAACCCAGCTTAATATTTACCAAGCGAGACTCTCGATCTCCTTAAGAAGACTTAAGGTGGTAAAACCTAAGCTTTCATAGACAGTCGAGCAAGTGCCCGAATGTGCATTTACCCTATTGTAGTAGGTGGTCGGATAAGTCGGGAAACTGAAGTTGCGCGGTTATCGATTATTAACTCATGCTTATAATGCCGGCCAAAACATTTTGCAATGAACATATAGCCATTAATATATGTGACCCGGCCTATGAAAAGGTGGCTTATGACTCAAAAAAAAATTACTACTACTAAGAAACTGAAGAAATGCATTGTTTATCTTTAACGGCTGTTTCTCGCAATTTCTTTTTTGAGTCACAAGCCACCTTTTCATAGGCCGGGACACATATTTCAATTTAAAATTGGCCGCCTTTATTAAATTGGTTTAAGGAAGGCCATTGAAATAAATGTTTCGAACACAGACGTAAGCAAATTTTGGTCTATGTTTTGAGAATGTTATCCGGGGTCCCATTAAATTTTAACATAAAGTAGTACATCGACCACCGGCAAAACTGAAATTGGATTCGTCGGGGATTAGACGATTTTCACAGGATATTAACGCAATGATATCTACTCCGAGAGCGTATGATTTCGGGGGCGGCATATTTGGCCGCATAAGTATTCCCTGACGTTTTAAGGTGTTTCTGAGGTGAAATCCGTCAAGGTTCTTCGTAGTTACACTCCGAGCAATTAGAAGTGACGTCGACGAATTCTGTAAGTAAGCACTGTACTGGTGTGCGGTGCACACTCTATTAGGGTTGAGGAGCTAGTGCTCTTGTCTCACAAGAATGATGGTGCTGGAAAAAGAGCGTAGAGGTATTTTAGCTCTTAAAGACACTCCCAAAAAACTGGAGGCACCCTTGGCGCGAGCATCAACGAAGATTTTGTTTGGCTATCTAGCCAGCATTGGTGCTAGTTTTTAAAACTGTGCCATGAAAGTCACTACAACAATAACAACATAGCTAGAGCCGAAACTTTTATCATGAGCGGAGACGGATCTCTCATATGGGATGATCCAAGCTTGCGTCAGACATAAAATTAAAATTTCTGTATCAGTTGAACTGTGTTTATGATGTTATGCAGTTCTAGATTCTCTTTTAGCAGAGTATCAGACCCTTGGGGAGATTGTATGAAGGCGTTTATCGATAGTTCATTATTGGCAGTTTGGCTTATGAACCTTTAGCAGCCCAATTATTGCAGATGCCGCGATAAGTTCATTAGTGTTATCGGTGATATTATTAGCGCCGTTGACTATTTTAATGCAAGCGGCTATCAAAAATTTAGTTTGTGAAACCTAATCGCGATTCCGGAACATAAGTTAAGTACAAAGCTTAACTTAAGACTTTCTGGTATTTCTAGTAACATCGTTCTCCTCCTTATCACGACAGATGACTTCAAGTTTCACGAATGAATGGTTAAGGTAACTGCAACGTCTTGCATTATGAAATTGCTGCTATTAAAGACTTGATTGAATGCCTACCAGAATTTCTTCGATCTAGCTCAACATCTACCCTAACAACAAAGAGAACTCTTAGGCGACTATTGTTCGTTACTGAATTTTAGATAGAAATTTTACTCTTTTTCCCCATAGTGCATTCGCAGGATACCTGTATATCTGCTTATGAAGAAATGCAGCAGCAATAACATGATTTGTATGAGGCACGCACACTTTACGAATGCGTGCCACATCGATCTTACAAACGAGTGCTAAGTGAAAAAGGAGGCAGCAACAACAATGAAGAAATGCATGTATGCAATTAAAAGAAAAAAAGATGATGCAACAAAACATTTACAAACAAGAAAAAAATAAAAAATTTCAGCTCAGAATGTTGGGGTGTTCTACACTTGCATTGCACGTAGATTCAGGGGGTGGCATACTGAAATTTCAAACTAAATGACAGCATCATGCCATTCATACATGCACACACACCACTGTGTTACGCATATGAGCTTGATCGTGTTGGTTGTGTGCTTGATTATAGTTGTTGCTGCGGATCTTCTTGTATTGCAATTGCTCTTGTTCCCTCTCACTGTTGCATTTCAAGCCGACATGATCCACGCAGGTTTGTTATTGTAGTTGTTGTTGACGGTTTGCAAATTACCTTTTCCTAAAGTACAAAAACATGTTCGCCTTCAAACGTTTGCGTTCTCAACTAAATACATTATCACCCATTCAGTGTCGATGAGTTTGCCGCCCAGAAGTGTTGGCTGCTCTTCTAGTGATACATACATCAGGTTGTTTGCTACTGTTGAAAGATGAATTTACATACGAATGACGTTGGCAATGATTGTACGCGTTAAGTATTCATTTTGAAAGGAAATGCCTATTCGATTTCGTTTCCGTCTGCAAGCCAGATCATATAGTATGGGCCCACATTATACAGACTTTGGTTTCTGCTAATTTGTTTACATTATGCCCGCTTTATAGTAGAGGCTCGTGCGGCAGCTCCAGTTGGGACAAGTCCTTATGCAAATGTATGTTAATATTGGAGGCAGAGACGGTAGCTGTCGGCGATAATCAGGCAATGTGTTCACCAAAAGGTGATTAAATAGCGACAGCCATGGAAATTTCAAAGTAACATCGTAACTCAGAGTTTTCTAAGTCTGACGATGTTTGCAGATTTCAAAATTCTAGAGAGTGTGCAAGGCTATGTTTGGAGTTGGGTTTATGACTCAAGTGCACTCAAAGGCTCGGCGTCTCGAAAACTTAAGGATTAGTGTAAAATGGGAGTGAGTGAATACACTATCTCAGTCTGCCGTGCTTGCTTTGCCTGCGCTGATGGCAGATGTTTAAAGGACGAAGGGATGGAATTATACTTTCTCTTCCTTCTAAATATATAAAGAACCCGTGGGCTCTGTAGTATGGAAGCACTGTGCTGACTTATCATACCGAGGAACCTAGTTTCAAACCCATGGAGAAGTAATATCAAAAAACTTTAGAAAACAATTTTTCTAAACGTCTTCGTCCCTTGACAGCGGTTTGGCATAACCTACAATATTTGCGGCACGAAGAGCTTCTAAAAAATGAATCTAGAAGATAAAAATTGGAAGTTGGCCTATTTTTCCGCTTCCTCATTTACCAAAGACAGATATTGGAAGAGCACTTTAGAGCTGACGTCTTCATTCCCGAGAGTTTATACTTGCGGATAAATTGATAAATTGAGCAATACTCATGAGTCCCTAACAAGTTCTATACATCGCTTGTTGCCTTAAATTGATGGAAGTCACAGAAGGTTTGAAGGAATGGGCACAGTCGCAGTAGCATACATTAATGAGCCATGGATCATGGTATGTACAATACAGTGACTCGATGGATACTAACGTACTGCGCCCTAGCGCAATCTATTGACCCAGCGGTTTAAGAGGCTTAAAATATTCACGGAGTGGGCATGTCTGCCTTAGAAGGTGACTAAAATCTACAGCCCCGTAAGTCCGCGAGGTAAAAACTCGTTTCCGAGACAGTGTGGTACCAGAAGATGCTCTTACCGTAACATATATGATTCATTTCCAACACTCCATTAATCGATGTATATTGGAACGATTTTCCGTCATCCCTACAAAACAAAATTAACACCCCTTTAAACCTTCAGTGAGTGTTTTTGTGGTTACAGTAACAACAAGCAATCAATTGAATTTTGGCGAGTTTTACGACAAGATTGCCCAGAAATAGTGCAGTGGACATCGCCTAAGTCACGCAACGGTCAAGGGGAAGACTAAACGATATCAAGACTGACCTAGTATCTGTTATAACACATCAGCTTTTGGCTTCCAGATACAAAATATGGAACGGAGAGAAGATTTCAGTTAGGAGATTTCAGTCCATACTTAGGAAAGGAAAAGAGAACTGCGTCAATTAAATTTTCCGTCTTCCTGAGTTTTGCGGTCTCCTCCAGCGGGGTAATTGCACAAGAAATAATAGGTAGATGATACAGGGTAGCAATTACACTCCCAGCACCTAGCATAATGATCTCTGCTCAGGATTTATAATGCAGATTGATTAGAAAAGATATTGGAGTAAGCTTTCGAGCCTCGCTGGCGTTTGTATTGTATTTCGATGTGGCTTTTGCTGGGTCTCGAGGCCTAGATATGACAATGTGAACAAATATGTTGCTAAGATAGCCAGAAAAGCAACAGAAATGAATATAAATGACTCGGACGAGCTTCCTTCTCAAATAAAACAAACGTCAGTGCGAGTACTTATGCACATTATCACAAGTTCCTTCTGAAGAAGCTGAAACTGAGAGGGAAAAAGTTGATTCATCACTTTCTTTTTCCCAGAACTGCAGAAAGAATGTATTTTCCACTCCTTACTTAACTCCCGCTTAGTCATCTTAAGCGATTTTGGTCATCCTACAAGTTGCGCCCACCACTTCTTTGTGGGACTAGCCGGCACCAATGGGTAACACGAAGGGAATTTAGATCGTTTTCCACCTGGTCCTCAAGGAGAGTTGTGGCCGTCCACTTCCTCTCCATTCATAGGTCTGTTCCGATCCCTCAGTCGCATAACATGGCCTAGTCATCGTAGGCGCTGTGTTTTGATTCCCTGGACTATGCTAATTGGGTTCTTGATTAAATTTTATTCGGTACTCGCCGTCGCCAGCGCGTAGAGGTCCCTAAATCGTTCGAAGACTCCCAGAGCCGCTTGATATGATGATGGCATTGTCCATGCTTCTGCACCATTTAGTAAAACGGGTTCGAAAAGTGTGTTGTAGAGCATGATGTTCGTTTGACGAGAGGGAACTTTTCAATTGCCTACTTAGACCAAAGTATCATTTATTGGTAACAATGACTATTCCCTGGATTTCAAGGCTGTCGTTGTTGCTTGTCTTGATGTGAGTTCCCAAATAAAAACGTAGGAGCTGACTCCTTGCTTGATAACATCAGGTACTTCGTACTCTTATTTCAATTAATGAACGCAATTGCACACACTGGCGACACTCTTTATGGACAAAAAATTATCTGAATGAAAGTGTAGGAAATTCACATGCAAGCCTTTTTAGCCCATCCGAACTTATCTTAAGGGAATAAGAAACGCGTAGTTCCACTTATCTGTCTTAAGACTCACTTACTCCCTTGGTTTCCGTGTCCAGTGAAAGCTTCCTTCTGCAAACATCGTTCTGCGTGCCTATCTTTTTGTAACTCACCTGCAAAGGTTATCAATAGGTAAGGGCGCTCGACTTACTCAATTCTCATTTTTCTATACTACAAACCAAACAACTATCACGTGGTTATTGTTGTCATGCACTTGCACTACAAAGACTTCCAACTCACAGCGCTAAATTAGAACACAAAATAATGCCGATTCGGCTTCGCACTTTTGGCCTACCACTTAGCAGATCACTTTAAGTGCGTATCACCGACGGACTAAACAGTTCAACGCAGCGTCCCTTGTTTTGCTACTTTCGCGATTCTTTTATATCCTCAGTCGAAAGTATTGGCTTTTAACGCTAACCGCGGTCATGCATAGGTCTTTCACTGACTCTTTGGATTTTTCGTTATTTTAATGAGGTGGTTTACATGACTTTTTAATTTCGAGTAGAAGGAATTAATTACGCGTTGGGCGGTCGTGGCCGATAAAACGACTTTGAAATCGAATGCCGATATGCGAGCCGCATAGATAGATGTATCGCTGTCAGTTGCTTGTACTCTGACTACCCTTACACCTTCGACTTTGTGTTGAGATCGACAGCAAGCTGCGCGTCTTTGTTGTCGGCGCATACGTTTTATCCATGCAAATATGTGCTTCACGCATGCGCTTGACTAGTTTGTACCAGCGCGGGTCGTTGAATGTGAGCAACACATCCAAACATACATATATCCACTCATATAAATGCTTCCATGTGTCTGTTAAGCTTTTAATTTTATTAATTACTAAAACAGTGGCTGTTAGCTGGAGACCCGTAGTGTTAGTGGTACATTCGCCATTTCCGCCTATCCCCGCATTTTTTATTACTTATTTCTCATCTCCTTTTCGGCTTTTATGCGATTATATACATTTTTGTACATTTTTACAAGAACACAAAGTTTTGAATTTTATATCCGTTTGTTGTCTTGTAGCTCCTTCGTTTCTCCATCCGCGCGCGTTCGCTTTTAGTTTCGTTCCTTTGCCGTCTCGTTGTGCTTATTAATTCTTACACTTTTATCAGAAATTTACGTTGTCGCTTGTTGTGCTCTTTGTCTCCGCTGATAAGGTGGCGCCTTGGCTTTTTCTCTAAATTGACTTCTTTTTCCAGTCATTGCCCCGCATTAGCGCGCAACCATGGTGGTAACATATTGCATTGTTACTTGGCCTCATCTGTCCCGTCCATATGCTTCGATGATTTATAGTCGCCTTAAGCCGTTTCTGAACCGTTTAAAGATAGGGCGGGCGTCTGTATGCATATTTAGCGACAATCAACAACAATAATTGAGTAACAGGAGAGTTCAGGAGTGATCGGTGACGGTGATGATAACTGCTGTACTCTGACCAGTTGTCTAACGAATTTTTATTTTAAGAAATTTGGTTGGAAAAAATTCAAAGAAGAAGAAGAATGATTTTGATATTTTTTGTTTGTATGGATGTATTTACAAACTAGGGATGTAACAGATAGACGTATAACGTTTCCGTCCAAATCAATTTCAAAGTTCCGACTCCGGTTCCGGCAAACACAGTTCCGTTACAACCCTAGTACAAACAGCAGGGCAGCACCACCAGCAACAAAAATTTTTCATTATAAGGCACTTTAAGGTGTAAAAACTTTAAAATTCTAACTGTAACATTTTTAACAGTAACCTTTAACAAATCAGAAAACTAACATGGGGTTCAAGGAATTGATAAGCGCAATACAAAGCTTTATAGCTGCACAGCTTCCGCAACGCAGTTGTCAGCCTCACTTTCCCGAGGGAAATCCTGTTACAAATATGAATGCATCATACACATGCTAACTAGGCGAGGCTCTGGCGACCATAAGTTCCTCATGGAACTCAATGCGGTCATACCAAATCGTTCTTGAGATGGTCGCGCTTGTACGTTAATGGTACTTGTTACCGGAATGTACCGAATCTTTATCCGGCAAAGAATTATCAACATCGATAACACTCCCCAAAATCTTCGGGTAGTGTTTTTGTCGCTACAACACCAACAACGCAGAAGACCAATATTTCAAATTTGCTGTATTGTTGCTCATCGTTTCGATAACAGCTTCGGCCTCTGTTCCAGTTAGGAATTAGGGTTTAAGTATTTATCGCATCCAATTACAGTTTGGGTCACTTTTCTAAATTCCGTTTCGGTCTCGGTTTTGGTTTCGGTTTTAGCTTCAGTTTCAGAAACATATCGGCCTCGCTTCCAACTTCGTATTCAGCCTTGGTTTTGATTGCGGTTACAGTTTCGATATCGATTTCCGTTTTGTTCCCAGTACCAACATAAATCCCCGCTGCGTCTTAAATTAGAATTAAAGGTTTAGTTTTCGTTTCGATCTCGATCGCAGTTTCATCTTTGTTGCCGTTTCTGGATTAACTTTCATTCTCGTCCTCGCTCCTGTTTTCTGCTGGGTTTCTTTTTGTAGATTATCGATTATCTTTCGATTTCGCTCCCACTTTCGGCTCGATTCTGGTTCTTGTGCATTTTTTATTTTCAATTTCGCTTCGGGTTGATATTTCGATATAGGTTACAGTTTCAGTTCGAGTTGGTCCAATGATGTTGCTTGTTAAGACTTCAGATCTACATAGTTTGGCAAAGGATTTTGGTTGCTATTACAGTTTGAGCATTGGTTCCAGTCTCAGCAATAGCTACTTTTGCGGATACAATTCATTCCAAACTTTTAGTATCAGTTCACGTTTCGACAACAGTTTCACTTTCGGTTCCAGTTTCTATTTGGATCTTATTTTTGTGTCCCTTTACAGTTTTTGTGTGATTTCATTTTTTTCTGCCTCAATAACAAATTCCGCTCCCGTTCCTATGTGAGTCTCATTTTGGTAATTTTAGAAGTTAGTAAAACCCATCACGGTATCGTTTGCGTTTCTCGTTCCAATATGTATAACTTTTCACTAATATTTTCACTTTCGATTCCAACTGTGTCTGGTTTCAGTTTCTGTGGCTATGTTCCCTTGGATACTCCTTAAAAATTCGCGGGACTTGCAGTTTTATACAGGCTTCGAAAGAAACCTACTCTCCTTTTTTTGAAGTGATTCCAAAACGGGTTTCGAAGTGACCTTAAAAATGTTTCGAAACAGAATTGAAATGTTTCATTCTTCCCGAAATGATAACTAAAACAATCCAAAAGTGATCATGAAACCATTCAAAATTGGTCACAAAATAGTCTCGAAATGATTCGAAAACAGT
Organism: Eurosta solidaginis; assembly: GCA_029619165.1. Classification (NCBI taxonomy): domain Eukaryota; kingdom Metazoa; phylum Arthropoda; class Insecta; order Diptera; family Tephritidae; genus Eurosta; species Eurosta solidaginis. The sequence continues at coordinate 4,816 of JARSSU010048170.1, read as the reverse complement.
CCGAAGTGAATCCGGAAAGATGCCAAATTGTCCCAAACTCGTCCAAATTTCGCGTAATGATACCTAAAATAGTCCCAAAGTAGTCCTGGAACAGTCCTAAAATGGTTTCGAAATAGTCTCGAAATTATCCTGAAATTGGTTCAAAGTGGCATTTATATAGTTTCGAAGTGATCATTAAATATTTCCATCTTGTTTCCGAAAAGAATCTTGAAGAAATCACCCTGTAACTTTCCCGAGAAAGTTTCAGAATACACTCGAAACGATCCTGAAGCTGCCCCGAAATGATAACTAAAATAGTCCCAAAGTCGTTTTAAAACTTTTTCAAAATTATCCCGAAACAGTATCGAAATGATTCTGAAGTTTTCCCGCAATGATACTTAAAATTACGTCGAAGTGATCCTGAAATTATTCCAAATCGGTCCTGAAATAGTCTCGAAATGATTCCCAAAATAAAACAGTCACAAAATTGTCCAAGAAAATACAATCCGATTCTATCCTCTTCAAAATTTGATCGAGGTCCGTCAATCCGTTTCATATGCTCATAATCAAAATATTCAACAACCTTTGAAGTGACCTTTTTGATTTTTCATAAAAAAATAATTTTCATGATTTATAACACGAACTCTCTTATTGGACATTTGATAGTTGTTCGTATGATAAATGACTACTTTATGTACATCACTTAAGCGAAAAGCAATTTTCTTAAGTACTTTTATAAAGTTATATAAAACCAAAGTTTATGCAGTTAAAACTTTTCGTTGCCTTCAATGAATTTCACAGCTTTTGCTATATTCTCAAATTTTACGATGCCCCTGCCCAAGCCTGCTTTTTCTTTTTAGCCACAAAAATCGTTTCGATTCTATTTTTCAATTTATCTAAATCAAGTTCAACTATTTATGTACTAAAGTGGGTATTTAAATTTCCAAAAGGTTGTCCGCATACCTGAGCAGGGCATAAGTATTAGGCTTGCGACAAACCGTTCTCTCAATCATCCTTTTGCTGCCGATGGTTTTCCAAATAAATAATGCATGTTAAAAGCTTTTCGTATTATTCGTCGTCGACGTCGTCATCGTTGTCTCAACTTGAATGCCAGCACACAAGAAAGCAGGGCGAAAAAAGCTGCAGCGAGCTAGGGAAAAGTTCATAAGAAACAACTCGATAAGCACTCAAGCTGTTGGTATGCACAAATACTTGAAGTATCATAAAATTCATATTCCCTTCTGGATTATTCAAAAACTCTTATGTGGAAAAATAATAAATAAATATGCGTTTATGTAAATCCGTATAAGTTAGCATGTAATGCTGTAAGTACGCCCACATCCCCCACAGTCAGTACTCGTAAGCAACTTTTAAGAAGCAGCTACTTCTAGCTGTGATGCATGTATGTATAAGTGTACGGTATACCTTTTGCACAGGTGTGGGCACATGTGTTTAAATTTAATCGAATACAAGTAAAAGCAAACAAGGATGCAACTGTCTTCGGCTTTGCCAAAGTCCTTATACCTTTCATGAATTTAGCTTAGCTATACATAATCTGATAGAATTTTTTAGACGAAGTCAGAATAGCTATAATCAGATTAAACAAAATAATTTAAAAACAATTTTTAAGTTAAACGGTTTTATTGAAAACAATATACATTAAGTAATAATAATACTAAAAACTAGCAAATAATTAGGTAGGTCTTTGGTACTAGTCATCACGCTCCTCATCAATCTAAGGCGTTGATCACACAATTAAAAACAGCATTGGGCGCGTGAAATTTCCAAAAATTGAGGCGTAGCATAACCTGATTAAAGTTCAGTTGGTCTTACTTATGACTATCAATAGAAATTTGACGCGTCCAACGCGTTTATTTAATTATCTGATTAACGCCCAAGTTGATGAGGAGTGCGATGACTAGAACCTGGGACCTACCTAATTATTTTCTAACTTTTAGTATTATTATTACTTAATGTAAGTATTGTTTTCAATAAAACCCTTTAACATACATTTTTTTTAATTATTTTACTTCAAGTTTTTAGTCCATATTTAATTCTCTATTATTCCTCATTCTATTTAGTTTCATTTGGTGACTCATTATTACAAGGAATCTTTCCTGGCAATTTGTTACAATCTAAGTCCTCAATACATAATCCTTACAAAGACTACTCGACTCAGCGCCACGTATGCTTGTCCTTCCTCGAACTTCAAAGTATTTTGATGTGACATCTGCCGGACTGTATGTAATATTTGTTCCAAATATGAGCCAAATCGGACCACAATTACGATTTTTTTGAATATCTCGATCCTTGCGATCATAGGTCGCTTTTCATTGAACACATTTGAACCAAATTAGACCACATATACGATTTTTTTAAATATTTCGATTCATGCGCCACCTGTCGGAGTTTTTTTTCTTATAATTGCATTGTCATCGGGTTCTGAACTATGTTCCAAGTTTCCAGCTTGTAGCTTATCGGAAAGTTACTTAAATTTTAATTACAAAATTCGTTCACAACGGCCGGCCGCTACACAGAGACAAGCTAAATAAAACCGTTTAATAAAAATAACAAGGCCACGTTCGCTGATGGATTGCCTGCGCACTATTCAACTACGGCGACGAGGAGTTGGTAAGGCGTATGCATCAGCTTCTTTCCAAAATACGGTCGGACGTGTGACAATTTGAATAATAATTTTCTTTTCCCAGCCACACGAAGGGAGATCCCGCAAACTGCACCAATTTTCGCGGAATCAGCCAGCTAAACGTCGCATATTAGATCCATTCAAGCGTACTGTGCAAAATATTTAACCCTACCGTGAATCGGCTGGTTGGACCTTATCAGTGCAGCTTAAGACCTGGTAAAGCTACCATCGACCAGATTTTCACTATTAGAGATATACGCCGCCGATAAAACGCCGCCGCCGAATGTCAAAAAAATCGGCGCGGCGCGGCGGCGACGTCCGGCGCCTAACTATATTTTCTACTCTTTCGAGACTGTCTAGGCCATTTACTGTTCGTCTCGAAAATTGTTCCGATATGGTCGAAAGGGGTATCAAGGGATGCGCATCACTGCCAGTTATAAAAATCCTATCGCGAAATTTATACTTTCTAAGTTCTCAAAAGTTATTTGAGAAAACAGGCGCTTTCAATGCCGGATTTCGCATTACCGAATTCACCAAGTTATTAAAACAAAACACTTAAAGAAAAGTTATACATATAAAATTGAAATGCTCACTTCGCATAATTTTTTTCAAAAAATTAATAAAGAACAATGAGTTTAAATAAAATGTCCCAACATGTAGAATATATTTTCAATATGTCCTCAAGTGCTAAAAAAGCATATTACCCGAAAAAGATGCCGAAGTTTATATTCCGAGTGGCTGAAAGAATTAGGGAAATCAGTGATACAAAACCCTTTAGTATGCTCCAGTGGTTTAAATTCTCTTTTGAAATGATTTTCAGCTCATACTTAAGTTGCATATACATATCTTCAAAATCTATGAGATGGGTTGGAAAAATCACGTTTATTTGCTTAACTATAAAATAGCGTTTCAAATCTTAATTTTTATTTTCACACTTCATCATTCGATACCCAAGTCTCCGGTTTGACATTTCCTAAAGTTGTGGCCCTATCCCCCACTAGTACCTTGGACTGAATCACATTGGATAATAGCCTATCAACCGTGTTTAAATGTCACCTAGACGTTACGGCTCCTGTTACAAACGTGAATACGTACGCATATATATTTACCAGGTGAGACTTTGTCCTTCGCAAGAAGAACACTCAAAGTGGGGAAGCAAAAGCTTCTCAAGACAGTCGAACAGATGACCGGATCTTCTGCTACCCTAACGTAGGGGATAGTCGAGCTAGTCTGAAACTGAAGGTGGTTCATCCATAATGAGCTCTTATATCGTAAGCCTAAAATGAAGACTATTTAAGTAAATTTATCGAACACAAACGTATGCAAATTTTGGTGTACATTTTAAAATTTTATCCAAAGTCCTTACAAGTTTAAGTTATGTACATGCACCAAGGATTATACGATTTTCACCCATGAGTTACGCATGATATCCACTTAGACTGCGGGGCGGCATCCTTGGCACAATAGTTACTTCCTAATGTTCAAAGTGTTTTTTTGGTGTAGCTCGAAAGCATAGCGCGAAGAAAACATCCGTCAGAGTCTTCGGAGCTACACATAGAGCTTCCAGGAAAGTGACGTCGACGAAGGTATGAGTTCGAAGTCGCAGTCCTATAGCTTCTGTGCTGGCATATTGTATAAGGGCCAGGATGCGTGGTAGCGACTGGTGGTCGGGATTGCTACTGTTCGCACGTCGGGAATTGTAGCTCCTAGAAACAGCCGAAAAAACTGAAGGCGCCCTTTGGTGCGATCAACAATAAGCCAGCATTTATGCTGATCGTTAAAAACTGTGCCACGATAGTCATGACTTTTAATAGACCATCAATAGCAACCGTAAGTCGCCTTTGTGCGTAACCAACAAGGAGCCACAAATGATTTAAAGAATCGTGCCGACGACGGTATTAGAGTTAGCCCAGAACATCTCCTCGAGTGAAACTACGCTACAAAACTGTTACCATTTTAAATATTTCTCCCTCTCTCTGCAAGAAAATTTTTTGAACGATACGCGAGAGGCAAAAACCGCAGATCTTTCCGAAATGGCCGAAACGTCGATTTCCTTAAATACATATAAACAAAACCTTTCAAATATAATTTTCGCTTTACAAGCCTTCCAGATACTCATCCGCAAGTTAATGATGTTGTCCAGATCGTAAAACTACCATTGACGCAGGCAGTATGTTTCCATATTCATTAGTT
>JARSSU010048169.1:0-37204 GCA_029619165.1 Eurosta solidaginis | reverse complement strand
GGACTATAAAATTTCAAAAATCATGTGCAAATCCTACGATATTATAGTGGAGTATGTTATTTTATAACAACAGTTCTGGTGGTCGCCGTGGTGTTGATGGTATTGCGCTCCGCCTACCACACTGAAGATCCTGGGTACACGCCCGGGCAAAGCAACATTACAATATTAGAGACAAGTTTTTTCAATTACGAGCAAGTTTTTCTAAGCTTGGTCGCCCCCTCGGCAGTGTTTAGCAAGCACTCCGAGTGTATTTCTGCCATGAAAAGCTCTCAGTGAAAACGCATCTGCCTTGTAGATGACATTAGGAGTCGGCCATAAATATAGTAGGCCCCGTCCCTCCTCAATAAGGTTTTTACGTTTGTATTTTTGTATCGCAGACGGTTATAGGAGATTTAGCGGAATATTCGTGTATTTGCATTTTCCAGAGATCTAACTCCCAAAAGCTGAGGACACCTTTAAATGCCGCTTCCTTAGTAAAGAAACAGGTCTGTGACACATTGTTTATCACTCCTCAGTATTTTCTTGTATCAATTTAGCTTTTGATCATTAAGACAAGAGAAGTTAGATTTTGTGTAAGCCTGTGTGGTTCAGAGAACAGTACATTTTTGAAACGACCGTAATAACTAAAGACCAGCTGCGCCAAGTCGTGAAATGGGACTTCATTGTACATCTGGGTAAACAACTACAGTCGGCCGATCCTTGCCAAACTGGCTGAAAATTTCAACAACTACTACTTCAGAGTATCTAAGAGCACAGGTCGGTGATTGAGTGAGGGTAGCCTTTAGGCAAAGTTCAAAAGGACACCTCCTTTACGGAAATTTGATACCGAAGTATGTGAGTGCGTTGAAATTGCGATGTAAGAGACTTTCAGAGTGTATCTGAGCTATGTAACGAACATCTTCATCCGATTTTGAAAATTCGACACAAAGTAATATTCTTAATTTGGTCAAACAATTCAAATGTTATTAATTGAAACACCAATTGAAAATAATAAATTAAATGAATTAACGCTGGTATTTGCCTACAATAAAAAGTCAGACTCACCAGAAGTTCACTAAACCAAATGAAGTAAAGCAGAACTTTTCAATTACAAATTCCAGATTCTTTTGTTTTGTAACATTTTAGAGCCGTTGGCGGTTTGCGGCCATTAAGTACGTAAAATGGCAACAAGGAAATCTTGTTAATTGCAATAATACACTAGGAATAACAAAAACAATTAGCAAAGCCTGCTGGCAATTTAATAAAGATAAATTTAGAAAGTAAGTCGAATGTTTCATGTAAAGATGGAATAATGCAAAAAAAAATAAAATAAATTAATAAACTAAACAAGTAAAGGTGTCTAAGTTCGGGTGTAACCGAACATTATATACTCAGCGTGAGTTTGAGTTTCAATTGTACATTCATTTCAGATAAATTACTTTTCTACATAAAACGTGGCACCGGCCTTTACAAAAAAAACGTCTCGCCATTTCCTCTTACAATAAAACTTGATAAGTGAAATACCATTGATTCAAAATATTTTTTTTGCTAAGTTATAGATTATTATTCTAGTCTACGACCCTTTTAAACTTCTTTTATATCTAAGTTGCCGTGGCCTTTAACCGATCCCGTCCATTTTTACTAGAAATATTTTCTGCTATAAGGAAAATATGTGTACCCAATTTTGTTACGATATGTAAACTTTCCTTCGAGTTATGGCTCCCCGAAACATAGAAAATTGCTTAGTCATAAAAAGAGGTGCACGCCCATTTTTTAAAATTTGAGTTTTTTCCTATTTATTGTTTAAAATCCACTTGGGAAATGAAATACCATTGATATAAAGCTAGTTTTTGCAAAGATATAGCTTATTTTATTGTCCCACGACCCTTTTAAAAATCTTTTATATAAAAGTGGGCGTGGTCCTTAACCGATTTCGTTAATTTTTCTTCAAAGCATTCCTTATAGTAAAGACAACCTGTCTGCCGAACTTTGTTACGATAGGTTTAACGATTTTTGATTTATGATTAATAATATTTGTAAAATTGATTTTATCACAAATGGGGCGGTGCCACGCCCATTTTAAATTATAACGTCAATTTCAACATTCTAGGTGTATTATTTACTAAATAATCAGTTTTTTGTGTTTTTCAAAATGTTATATATATAAAGTGGGCGTGGTTATCATCCGATTTCGCTGATGTTCAATACCAATCTATCTGAGTCCAGATAAGCTCGTGTACCAAATTTGGTGAAGATAACTCAATATTTACTCAAGTTATCGTGTTAACGGACGGACGGACGGACGGGCGGGCGGACATGGCTCAATCAAATTTTTTTTCGATACTGATGATTTTGATATATGGAAGTCTATATCTATCTCGATTCTTTTATATCTGTACAACCAACCGTTATCCCATCAAAGTTAATATACTCTGTGTGCAAAGCACGCTGAATATAAAAATGCTGTAAAATTGCTGGGCGTAGAGGCAACGTTCTAAATATGCTGCACAAACTGGTTTTCGAAAGATAAAAACTTGTTCACGATGATCCCTCTGGCACAAGGAATTGGCATTATTGGTCAAATGACGAAACATCAGAACAAAGGGCTTAATGTCTTACAGAAACTCAATCTTAATACCCATATTGGGTTGAACTGGACTGAATGAGTCCGTAGTATTACCAGAATCTTAATACCTAAGCGAAGTAAAATCTAAGAAGCGCTTAATGGTGTTGGCTGGTTCCCATGATTTTTGAGGAGCAACGTGATTTGTGACTGTGACCTCTCAGTCGCAGCGTTTTTTTTATCGGTGACTGTCACTGCGCAGTGAAAGAAAAGAAGTCCACACCTAATTAGTAAGGTTGGCAGTAAGTTGCCCACTTGGACACTTTTATCTTGGTCCGTATTGTTATCATATGGAATGGCAGCCGTTAGAGTTCCAATCATTTAGCGAATCGTTACGTAGCAACGATAAAGCTACGAATAAGGTACATTGATCTTAGAAATTTCTTCCGGCGAGACGAATACGTCTCGACCGAGATATTTGCACCTGGTGTACGCAAAGACTGGACATCTGAGCATAAAGTGTTTGAACGATTAAGTATATAAAGATGCACCGCATGAACTACGATTGGGCAGTGCTCTGCAAGCAATCAATAACCATAATTGATGAGCTTTTGTAAATCCTAATAGTTGCGCCGACTGCTTGCAGTCAATAACTGGCCAGAAAGACCACGACACATACGCCAAGAGGTGGTGTCAGCTCTACCTTCGCTTACCTAGATCGAAGCCCACCTATCCATGAGCCGAGAGCAAGCGACAAGCGTAGTCCCAAGTCTCCACTAACAAGCTCGTTTAGTTTGACAGAGTCTGCATCTGCATAACAGTTGCCAGGAATATTCCTAATGACATGGCACCATGCTAATTTTTGTAAAAAAAGTAGTGAGATACGAAGAGATTATTTCACATGCACATACATATTGTAAAGAATTTAGGGAAATTCCGCTTATTTGAAGCCTTCTGCTAACGTTCGAATCGCTAAACTGTTGAATAAATCACTCCAATATTCTGTATTGCAAAATGGTCTTTATTAGACAACTTTGGGAGTAGTACAATTATACTTCACAATTATACTTCGCAACTAAAAGCGTGTCTAAATCAAACTGATTACTGATTCCTCAGCTTGCGCTGCTTTTATACTCTCAGTTTTCTCATTCATCCATTTCTCTAAGTCTAGTCTTCGCGAAACTGTATTCCAGAAAATGTCTGCTTAGTAATTTCTGTATATTTGTAGTTTATGTTTATCTTATAGACATATGCGGGTGTATGCTTGAGTACTACTTCGGCTGATGATTACATGTGGTTGAGAGTATCTCTTCGTTGCCTTGTATGTATGTGTGTAAATGATGATTGATTTGTTTACGTACACAAGAGTGGCAGCTTGCTTTATTGTTGTTGTGCCTTTATTTGTTTAGTATGAGCTTAGTGATGCAAATATTCGTCACAATATGTAGTTAGCAGCTAATAGCGAAAAAGAAAGAGAAACAATCACGCATCATCTAAGAGCAGAAGTTATTACTCGCACATATACACGCATATATATAACTAAAAGACAAACTGAATATCAGATTCAGAAACGAAAATAAATAATCAGCTGCTCGAGAAGGCTGTTCATGAAAAGGCTAGACCCTAGGAGAAATAGGCGAACGAGGCAACTGAGAGTATAAAAGCAGCACAAGCTGAGGAATAATCATTCAGTTTGATTTTAACACGCCATAAGTAAAGTCCGCGAGTAATTCAATTGCGAAGTACTACAGTAGTGTGGTAAAGGAAGAACATTTTGATATAAAAAAAAATAAATGTAAGGCGCGATAACCTCCGAAGAGATCTAAGGCCGAGCTTCTCTTCCAATTTGCGTCGTGCTCCTCTTGATTTTCCCTACAAATTGGCCGGACGGGACCTACATGTTTTATGCCGACTCCGAACGGCATCTGCAAGGCAGATGAGTTTTCACTGAGAGCTTTTCATGGCAGAAATACACCCGGAGCGCTTGCGAAACACTGCCGAGGGGCGACCCCGCTTATGTTGCTTGATGTTGCTTTGCCCGGTGTGCGAACCCAGGGCATACGGTGTGGTAGGCGGAGCACGCTACCATCACACCACGGTGGCCGTTACTACTGAATATTTGAGTTATTCATTCGACAGTTCAGCGATGCGAACATAAGGCCTGCAGTATAAAGGGCGACAAAAAAATTAATTTTAAGGACTGTAAAGTAATTTCGATTAATACGAGCTTAGGCATATCAATTAAATTAACAATACACACACCTAACACCCTTCACAAAATTATCCAATTAAATTTTTGATAATCCTATTAAATTTTTGATAAGAATTGAATTAAGTTCGGACTGTCATAAAATAAGACATGCAATTCAATTTCAAAACATCTTATCACGAAAATCGCACAAACTACAAACATCTTCGTTGTCATGTAAGCATTTGACAACAACACTTTTACCCACACTTTTGTTGCTAAATCGGATTTGGTATTCATGTCGCCGGCTAAGAGCTGTTCAAATAAGAAAAACTATGTTCAAGTTCACTTACTTATGCATTAAACTTAATGGTAAAAGTATTGACACACAGTACGACTTAAATCCTCTTACTTACTTAAGCATTTTAGGCAATTCGAGTTCATGCTAAAGAAAAATAAAAAAAAATAAAAAATTGTCTGTCAAGTTGCCAATTTGTTAAATTGTACCATTGAAATCAAGCCCAATGTCTATTAGGCCAGCAAATATAAATAATATGAGAGAACAGAAACAACCTCAAACTCGCAATACTTAGTCAACAGATTGTTAGCCCTGTTAAAATCGTTTCGTAATAGAATAAAAATGGGAATTCGAAGACGAATCTACCACCGCCGCTTATGCAGTCATATTGTTGACAAACCAACACTTTGTGCAAATTATACCAAAAAAAATAAAAATGTAAGAAATAAACAAAAAAATTAAATAGAGAATGAAAAAGTAGTTTGTGGTGTACTGAATAACAACCTTACAACTTCTAAATGATCCCGAAATGTATCTAATGGATTTACGAAATAGCCTTAAAATGCTCCCGTATTACAGCAGAAATGATTCTGAAACATTTCCGAAAACATCATGAGATCTCTCGATGCCTACCGAAATAGTTCCGAAATTATCCCGCAAATAAATTAGCAATATTCCCTATTTGTCCCGACATTATGCCACCGTTTCTTCGGCAGTCATAGTGTTGACAAACCAAGCTTATATTTTTCCCGTTTCAATTTAAAAATGTAAGAATAATAACTACGAAACGATCCCGAAATTATTCCCATAAGATTTTCGAAATAGCCTCGATAGATCCTTTAATAGAGCAAATATGATTCTGAAATATTTCCGTAAATCGGATCATGAGATGGTCTAGAAATGAAACCGAAAGAGGCCCAAATGATCCCGAAAATCATATCGATATTGTTCTGAAATAAATACGAAATAGTCCCCGAAATTATCCCGAAAATAACTTAGAAGTGATCTCGAAATGTTTGCGATTTGATCCGGAATAATAGTCCCAAATTTATCCCGACATCATACCACCGTTTCGGCAGTCATAGGGTTGACACACCGAGCCAATATTTTTTTTCCGTTTCTATTCAAAAACGTAAGAAACAACTCGGAAACGATCCCGAAATTATCCTATTGGACTCTCGAAATAGCCACGCAATGATCCCCTATTAGAGTCGAAATGCTCCTGAAACATTAAAAAAAAACATCTGCTAATGATTCAGGAACGATACCGAAATTGGCTTAAATGATCCTGAAAACTTTCCCAAAATTATCCTGAATGATAAGAAATAGTCCCGAAACGATCCCGAAAATAATTTAACAATGATACGGAAACGGTTCGAATTGTTAACGAAAGCAATTCTGTTATGTTCTTGCATAAATAGTCACGTTTATATCTGAAAACAACAAACTCAGGCTTATTCAATATCATGCATATCGCAGTAGTTTTGAAATTATCCCGAAAAAGACTCGAAAACAATCGTGAAATGAAATAATACCGAAATGATGCCCACATAGCACTGATTGATCCAAATAATAATACTGATATTACAATTTGTTACGCAAATAGCCTCTAAGAAAATTCCGCAATGAATCCGAAAAAATTCAAAAATGATTTCGAAAGGGTTCCGAAACGGTCACTAATGGTTTAAGAGATTTTGCTTTTTTGGTACGACTTAATTGCATTTCGTTTGAAACTCATTAGACAAATCTAATTTACTTTCTTTTTTAAATGTAACACGGTGGCAGACCTGAGCGACAGCATCTAGGAGAGAAAGATGGGATTCAGAGGGTTTGCAACCCACACTTGTCAATCAACTCACCTACCCGGGGAGAATCCTGTCAGAATGAATGTACCATATATAAATTAAGCAGGCGAGGCTCTGGCGACGCCAAGTTTCCAATGAAACTAGGAAGGGAGTGACCTAGAATGTTCAAAATGGTCATATTAATCCTTCCTGACATGGTCGGGGACACCTTAATGGCGCTTGTGGCTGGAATGTATCGGATATGTATCCACTAAAGGATCATCAACATCGATAACATTCTCGAAAGCAACATCAACATCAGGTAAGACATCTACGAATATAACACAATGCCCGTAATTTCACCAAAAACTACTAAGCTTTTTTTTTACTCAGGAGAATCACCTATCTGTGGAGGTTTGAAGGGGAACTAGACTATAAGACGTGGACAAAAGGATCTCCTTCTGCGGTCGATGGCTCGATTCAGGAAGTGCGATATTGCAACTCAGACCGCCTAATGCATATTTGAGAATTCTCTGGAGTAAGCTGTTGGACCTCTACCCTACATGGGTCAATCCTTTGATCTCGGAGGTGCCCGAACAGCACCCAGTACCCATGAATGCAGCTGCTGACCCTATTTATTTGGACAGCGAAGCGAAAAAAATCTTCCCATCCCGTCTATGATGGTGATGGATACATTTTCAGAACTAGAACGTCTTATCCTAGGGCTGTGGCTGAATAGCAACGATAGCAAAATTTATGGATGCGCTAGCCAAAGAAGAGATCTAATCTTTCCTCCTCTGTAATTTGAGTAATGCCTACATGGTGACTGTCAGACTCGAGCGATGTGGGCTGGTTTTGGTGTACATAACCTATAACAATGAAACGGGCTAGCACTTGCGATCCCCTAAGGCAAGACGGATGAGAGCCGACTTGATCATTTTTGCAGACACTAAGGGACATTTTAGTATCTAGAGAAACCTGGCTACCAACGCGAAAGCATAGGCAAGACGATGAAGGCCAGCCTGATTAGTGGCGCAAATATAGTACAGCGTCTGATATAGCTGGGATGCCAATACGAGAGGTAAATCTGTATTTCCTGGTATTAGTGGTGAGAAGCTCTGTATCTGCAACAAGGAGAAGGAGCCGACACTTGTTACGATGGTTAGCGAGGAGTAGGACTTGGATTCACTCTATTTAAAGGGATCTGGTAATCTGATATGAGGTTGATGTTTCTTACGAGCACTCCTCTTTTGACCAGTTATATATTCGGTTCTCTGTTGATAAAAGACGTAATGGTAGAATATATTTGAGTCACTCTAGAAGTAACTATATTTTAAAAAGTTGGAGTAACTATGCATGTAGCGCCTATCGTAAGTAGCAACTGCCCACTGTAGAAAGTTCGGAGTGCTGATGGCCACCTGTGGCCTTTTCCTGTATAAAACGGGGGTTTTCGCGAGCTAAGAAAAAGCTTAACAGACACTAATTCTTGCAGTGTATGGAAATCCTTCTGACCAGAATTAGAGGGCAGGCATTGTGCCGAAATTATATGGTCCACTAGGCTCATCTAACTAAAGTGATTCGGTCGCTGACGGCTCACTGTCCAACATAAACACATGCGGTACGTCTTAATGTATTGGAAAATCTCTCCTGCTGCAACTATATGGATAATGACGTAACTTAATGATGAGCTTAGGGATTCAAGGGGTTGTGTAGCGCAACCCTCTCAAGGGGTTGCCAGCGCAATATATAGGTTCTCCAACCAAATTGCCAACCTCACCTACCCGCGGCGAATCCTGTTTCATTAACAGACGAGGCTCTGACGACCCCAAGCTCCTCATTGAACTACGGCGTGGGGAGGGACGGATGGCCTTGAAGGTTTAATGTGGCCATATAAATCGTTCCCGAGAAGGTCGGGCTAGTACCTTAATGGTGCTTTGTTACCAGAACGTACCGGATCTATATCCGGCAAAGGACCATCAACATCGATAACACTCCCCAAAAGCCTTCGAGGAGTGTCTTTATCGTTAAAACAACAACAACATGACGAGCTCAAATTGTCGAGTCTCTTCATGCTTAATATTGTTCAGCTTTTGCTAAAAACTGAGCGAAAGAATTTCGGTAACGGCGTACTGGGTGCGTCAGACCTATTAGATATGCATGCATGTTTGTTCTACAGATACATCTACATTAACATGCATACATGTGCGGATGTGCTACAAAAACAGCTTTTTCTGCTTGTTATGCTTGAGCAGGAAGGGCATACTGTTTCCTACCGATTACAACTTTATAGCTTTTTGTCTATGTATGTTTGTTCTCCGACTATGCTGTCATGCGATAAATTAATCTTCTCTTTGACCAACAACACATCGAAAAATAATGAAAATAAAAACAATGAGTGTAGAGAAACACGAAACCTAAACTAACAATCATAGTTCATATTGTGGCGGGGAGGGAAGAAACCTAAAACAAAAACGAAGTACAACCATATGCTACGTGGCATCGCTTGATGAGGGGTGAAAGCGATTCGCACACCAAAACAACAACTTACAAAAGTGTATCTTTTGATACGTCCACAAGTGGTATAAGTGACAAATTACTTGCTACTTTGGTAGTGTAAGGGATAGAAAGTTTTGAGTTTAAGTTGGCAAACATAATCGGTTGTACTGTTTTATTTAATAAAGTTACAACAAATTTCTACCTAAATACTGAATGGAAGACGAATTTTGTGGCCTCAAGCATACAACTCACCGCAATTTAGCTGTTAAAGCTAAATAATTTGATCAACAGACTTGGCAATTATGTGGATAGAGCTTATGAATTCATCTTTTCAGCCAGCATATCTTTTAATAAAACCTTAATTAATATCTATGAATTCAGAAAATAGGCAGGGCCAGTATAACTTTGTTTTCTTTCAATATAGTTTGACTTTAGCTGTGCGTTGAAAATAATCTTAGTCACCTAAACCACAAGAGCCACAGAGCCATTAGTTTAGCATCTTTTTTACTCAAACGGGTAAAGTGTTTGGTGCGTTATGTTGTTGTGGTTGTTATCGCAAAAAGCTTATTTCCAAAAGTTTCGAGGAGTTTTGCTTGGCTTAAGTGCCCTTTCACGAAAGGCATGCCTATCGCGGGAATATTTTAAGCGCCCTCCCTGCTATGATTAGTGCAGTCACTCATGAGGTCTATTTTGAACGGTTCAGTTATCCATTCTTGAAGCAGCAAATAAGCTGGATTCTAAAGTAGTTCTAAAATTTGCTCAGAGTAAGAGGCTATTTTGTAGCAAGGGTGCTCAAAGGATTCGACTAATGGAAGCAAACGACAACGACTTCAATAAAGAGTACAACAACTTCCTTCTCGGAATGACAACGATTGATTTCATACTGAAATGTAATACAACCACAGTGAATATTGATGCTGTGATTATTTTCACAATCATTCTATCGAAATAGATTTGTTGCTGGAAGCCAGCCGGAGCTAAGGTGAATGAGTTTTGTTCGATTGTTTCATCGTTGGTTTAATTATGTGGTATGTAGGCACCAACGCTGTTCAAATTTTAAGCTTGAAAGCATGCAGTGAATATGTTCAAGGTTTTCTACTGAAAGCAATTTTGTTGTTGTTGGGAGCCAGATGTAGCCAAGTGATGTAGCCAAAGGAGATATTGCGTGGCAAGTTTGTTTTAGCGGTCACGCCATATGAGGTATTTTTGTTGACTGCCTGTTACTTATTTAAAAAAAAGAAAACTTTTAACTGTAAATAAAATTTATAACTGTAAAAAAATATTTTTCTGAAAAAAAAACTTTTTTTGTACGCTATTTGAGGTTTTTTGTTGTATAACCAATCCGACCTAACCTAACTTATTTTAAGTAAACAATTTTTTTACTGCAGAAAAAAAATATTTTTTCAGCAAATATTTTTTAAAGCACATTTTTTGTACGCTATTTCAGGTTTTTGTTAAATAACCAATCTGACCTAACTTAACTTATATTAGGCAAAAATACAGATTTTTAACTATATATATCTCTTTAAACATGTTTTGGCTCCAACTTATGTAGTATTTAATTTATAAAAAAAATACTAAATAATTATTTTGATTTTTTGAACTATGGTATCGCTACGCAAGCTTTTGTTGTATAACCAATCCGACCTAACCTTACTTATTTTAAGCAAAAAAAATATTTAAATTTTTTTTCGAATACATGTTTTTTTTTAGTATGACAAAAGCATTTTTGCAGTCTTCTTATTAAGTGTCTAATTTTTGAATAAGAAGAATCAAATAAAATAATTTTCTTTTACTATGTTCATATACCATTGTTCCCAAATAAATTAATACAACAAAATATACTAAAAACAAGTAAGGAAGGCTAAGTTCGGGTGTAACCGAACATTACATACTCAGTTGAGAGCTATGGAGACAAATTAAGGGAAAATCACCATGTAGGAAAATGAACCTAGGGTAACCCTGGAATGTGTTTGTATGACATGTGTATTAAAGAGTATTTTAAGAGGGAGTGGGCCATAGTTCTATAGGTGGACGCCATTTAGGGTATCGCCATAAAGGTGGACCAGGCCTGACTCTAGAATTTGTTTGTACGATATGGGAATCAAATGAAAGGTGTTAATGTGTATTTAAAAGGGAGTGGGCCTTAGTTCTATAGGTGGACGCCTTTTCGGGATATCGCTATAAAGGTGTACCAGGGTTGACTCTAGAATTTGTTTGTACGATATGGGTATCAAATGAAAGGTGTTATTGAGTATTTTAAAAGGGAGTGGGCCTTAGTTCTATAGTTGGACGCCTTTCGAGATATCGCTATAAAGGTGGACCAGGGTTGACTCTAGAATGCGTTTGTACGATATGGGTATCAAATGAAAGGTGTTAATGAGTATTCTAAAAGGGAGTGGGCATTAGTTCTATAGGTGGACGCCTTTTCGGGATATCGCTATAAAGGTGGACCGACCAGGGTTGACTCTAGAATGCTCTTGTACAATATGGGTATCCAACGAAAGGTGATAATGAGTATTTTAAAAGGGAGTGGGCCTTTGTTCTATAGGTGGACGCCTTTTCGAGATATCGCCATAAAGGTTAACCAGGGGTGACTCTATAATGTGTTTGTACGATATGGGTGTCAAATTAAAGGTATTAATGAGGGTTTTTAAAAGGGAGTGGTGGTAGTTGTATATGTGAAGGCGTTTTCGAGATATCGACCAAAATGTGGACCAGGGTGACCCAGACCATCATCTGTCGGGTACCGCTAATTTATTTATATATCTAATACCACGAACAGTATTCCTGCCAAGATTCCAAGAGCTTTTGATTTCGACCTCCAGAACTTTTTCATTTTCTTCTACTTAATATGGTAGGTGTCACACCCATTTTACAAAGTTTTTTCTAAAGTTATATTTTGCGTCAATAAACCAATCCAATTACCATGTTTCATCTCTTTTTTCATATTTGATACAGAATTATGGCATTTTTTTAATTTTTCGTAATTTTCGATATTGGAAAAGTGGGCGTGGTCATAGTCGAATTTCGGCCATATTTTATACCAAGATAAAGTGACTTCAGATAAGTACGTGAACTAAGTTAAGTTAAGATATATCGTTTTTCACGCAAGTTATCGTGTTAAAGGCCAGCCGAAGGCAGACGGTCGACTGTGTATAAAAACTGGGCGTGGCTTCAACCGATTTCGCCCATTTTCACAAAAACAGTTATCGTCATAGAATCTATGTCCCTCCAAATTTCACAAGGATTGGTAAATTTCGACTTATGGCATTAAAAGTATTCTAGACGAATTAAATGAAAAAGTTTGGAGTTACGCCCATTTTGAAATTTTTCTTTTATCTTTGTATTTTGTGGCACCATATCATTACTGGAGTTGAATGTTTTCATAATTTACTTCTATAATGTTAAATTTTTTTGTTAAAATTTGACTTTAAAAAATTTTATTTTATAAGTGGGCGTGTTCGTCATCCGATTTCGCTAATTTAGCACTATATAGTAATAGGAGTAACGTTGCTGCTAAAGTTCATCATGATATCTTCAACGGCTGCCAAATTACAGCTTGCAAAACTTCTAAATTACATTCTTTTAAAAGTGGGCGATGCCATGCCCATTGTCCAAAATTTTACTAATTTTCTATTCTGCGTCATAAGCTCAACTCACCTACCAAGTTTCATCGCTTTATCCGTCTTTGGTAATGAATTATCGCACTTTTTCGATTTTTCGAAATTTTTCGATATCGAAAAAGTGGGCGTGGTTATAGTCCGATATCGTTCATTTTAAATAGCGATCTGAGATGTGTGCCCAGGAATCTACATACCAAATTTCATCAAGATACCTCAAAATTACCCAAGTTATCGTGTTAACGGACGGACGGACGGACATGGCTCAATCAATTTTTTTTTCGATACTGATGATTTTGATATATGGAAGTCTATATCTATCTCGATTCCTTTATACCTGTACAACCAACCGTTATCCAATCAAAGTTAATATACTGTGTGAGCTCTGCTCAACTGAGTATAAAAAAAAACAAAACAATTATGACGCTAATTTTTTTTAGAATGTAAATAAATAAAAAAATTTGCAATAGCAAGTTTTAGATTGCTTACTAGATGTTGAAATTTTAGAATGGTACGTTTCAAAATTGAATCCCCATGTTCCAAAAACAAAGTGTACATACAAAAATTTCGAGAAAACTCAATGTTTTAGCAAATATGTAATCGTCAAAAATCGAAATGTTTTTTAAATTTTTGGGAATTGTTTTTGATGATGAACACGAATATTATCAGCTTCAGAAATGACGAAGAAAAATACGCGCGCAGTCGATTAATTTGCAAATGTAAACAGCGGGTGTGCCATGTCGTATGAGTAACATTCGAAAAGAGTCAAAGCAAGTGCATGCATTATAACCTATCTGCGCAATAACAACAACAAACGATTTAAATGCGTTAACATGACAACCACGTTAGGCGAGTTTTCTAAACTCTAATGTGTCAAAATATGTAATTATGACAATTTAATTTGTGTTGAGCAAAACAAATTCGAAAAGCATTCCTGCGCTTAATGAATCTTATTATATTATGAAGTGTCAATGAAATGTTTAGTTGCAAATATTATTCTGTTGTTGTAATAAACATACATGTACAATGGGTCGATTTGTATGGACGAAAGTTAACCGATATCGCGTCAACGATTTTTCGATAGGATTTGGGCTCAGGAAAAAAAGTTCCACTACGCAAAAAATAATTTTCGAGCCTGCGATTTTTTTTTATTATCGGCATTATTTCCGCTCCATTTTGTATACACAGATCGAGATTGAAGATATTTTAATAAAAGAGCAATAGACAACTTATGAATAAAATAAGTTCTGATATGCGCGAAATCAGACAGAAAATTAAGGCAAGGCAATTCAAGGCAAAGCGAGAAAAGGAAAAAAAGAGAAGTAGACGAGGGGGAAAGAGCGATTAGAAGTCGAAAATGAAATCGGAACCGAGTGCTTGATTTATATTAAAAAGTTTTCGATACATTATTGATAAGTTATCGATTTTGCTATCAAAAAGTTATCGATTTGTTATTGTAAAGTTATCGATTTATTATCGAAAGGTTACAGATTAACTATCGAAAAGTTAACGAATTTTTAAAAATAGTTATCGCCTTTTTATAGCAAATTATCGATTATTTATCGAAAAACGATTGATTTACTCTTGAAAGTTATCGAGTATTTATAGAAAAGTTATCGATTTGGTATCGCAAAGTTATCGATTATCCATCGAATAATTATCATTTCTTTTATCCTAGCCTTTTCCCGCGCCTTTGAACCGCCGCTTATATGAACGATAATATCTATGTTTAAAGATAATTTTAGAGACCTAGGCTTACATTTAGACTTCCTTCCATCTTTATACTCAGCTGAGTAGAGCTCACAGAGATTTTGTTCGCATAAAGGTACCACGTAACGGCATAAAATAATCGAGATAGATATAGACTTCTATATATCAGAATGATCTGGGCGAAAGAAAAATTCATTTAGCCATGTCTGTATGTCCGTCCGTCTGTCCGTAAATACGAAAACTTGAGTAAATTTTGAGGTATCTTAATGAAATTTGGTATGTAAGTTCCTGGGCGCTCATCTCAGATCGCTATTTTAAATACGAAATCGGACTATAACCGCGCCCACTTTTTCGATATCATTACCAAAGACGAATAAAGCGATGAAGACTTGGTAGGTGAGTTGACCTTATGACGCAGAATAGAAAATTAGTAAATATTTGGACATGGGCGTGGCGCCGCCCACTTTCAAAAGAAGGTAATTTAAAAGTTTAGCAAGCTGTAATTTGGCAGCTGGAGTATGTACACGAACTTAGCCTTCCTTACTTGTTTTAAAATTTATTTTTTTTCTGCAAATTTTGTAATGACTTTGTCCTAGAAAGGTGGTTGGTTATGTTCATGTGAATGTGTATGTGTGTCAGTCAATTAATAATATCTGCGAACTCAATTTTTTTCTGATGATTTTAAATGAACATTCCCATATAACTGTAATTTTGCTTTCATAAGCAGTAATGAACTTAATGAAGCGAAATAAAAACGTATTACATTGATAATGTCGTACGCAGTTTGCAGTTGATTTATGCAATATATTTTCAAATGTAACATCAATAATTTATATGAATTAAATCTGATAGATACTCGCGTCACTATTGACCCATAAACCATATTTGATATTCAATAGCTACAAATGAATAACGAATTTATTTAAACTGATTTCAATGCCCATAGCCAATTAATTGGCTTGATTTGGCAAAATCGAAAGGACGGTCATGATGCAATTTTTCGGACGTGGAAGAAAATCGTGCACAATAGAGTGGGAGTAAGTAAGGATTTGGTATGGCTCTGACTAAAGCAACATCGCAAGCTCTAAATCTGCAATGCAATGATGTAAGCTCCTGTAAATAGAAAGTGAATGTCTATGTTTTGCTCAAAATGAGCGGTGCAGTGTCATTTGGGAAAAAGGTTCAATTCCATTATATTTGCCAAGAAGTACAAAAGGCTCAGTCCAACTGGCGCGTTAAATACGATCTCCAACTAGTTTGCCTCTGGAGTTTCACAATATGGCGGTCTGCCATTGATACTCCTCGATTGCCTATGGGAACGCTGGCCGGATTACGATATGGTAAAATAAGTTAAGGAGAAAATCTTAAAGAATTACTGCCACAATCACGGGCACTGATCGTTGGGCTTAGGCTGTATTATGTTCCGAGCTCTGGGCTATATACTGTAGGCACAAAAAGCAACTGCAAGATGCTTCATAAAAGACACAGGCACGGTCACTGCCCGAAGCAAACGGTTGAGCAAAATAACGCGTAGTCTATTGGCAGCCAGTAACAAATGGTTTCAGGAGAGAATGCATCAAATAGCATTCCGTGCGTTACTTGAGCAGCGTAGCCACCAACCAACCAAGAAGCAGCGAATTTCAAAAAGAGGTTTAACTTTATTTTTTTCCCCGTGCCCTGCATATCTTCGACTAGAAATTTGGCGTAGAATGGACATGCAAGTGGGAAGACTAAATTATTTTCATTTGGTGATCTCCCGACGTAAATCGTTGAACACACTATTGCGGCAAAAAACTTGCTTGGTTTATAACTAGAATGATTGCATAGTCGCAAGATGACTTGGACATTCCTAAATGGAAAGGCATTAAGCGTCCATTCGAGCTTAACAAAACGCTCAAAGAAGACTTCGTCATAGCATATCGATGATCGAACGAAGTCGTCTGCCAACAAAGAAAAGAGTAGGTAAGCTAATACTAAAACCACCAGTCTGTTAGGGGCTTAGAATAATATCCACGAGGCATAACTTGCGATAACTAAAATTCACTGATCTAAAAGTTTCCACGTAGTCATATCAAATTGATCCTGATATAGTAGGACTAGTACCTTAATGGTGATAATTTCCATAACGTGTGATATCTATAATCGGCAAAGGGGCGTCATCAAAGATGATCGGAATGAGTTTTTACGCTAAAATGGAGAAGAAGAAGTAAAAATACCGCGCTTAGTAAATTTTTCGCATCACCGTCACGCTGCTACATTCCGTTGATTAGATCAAGGGTAAAAAGGTCATAATCCTACTTAAATGTGTGCTTTCGTTAATATCTTTGAATGAGTTTCTCATAAAGAAAAAAATAAATTACCACGTAGACCATCATGTTTGAAACATAAATTATCATACTTAAAAATGGCTAATGGAAAAGCAAAAACAAGAAAAAAAAACTTAAAAGCTGCAAACATGCCATAGCACCTCTGATTAGAACGAGTTCTCTCTTCAACGAAATCAGCAACAAAAACATAGAGCGACATAAGAAAAACTGCACAGCAAATTATAAATATTAAAGAAGCTCTAATATGAAAATTAAGTAAATAGCAACACGACCAAAGCATCTTTACCAGAATTAATGCGTTTTTGCTTGAATACTTACCTGGTGAGTTTGAATGTGTGCGAGTACTTAAGTTTAAGTTAGTAGATGAAAGCAACCACCCAATGCATTAGCTTTGCCAAATTTACATTTAAACGACGTGACTTGAAATTCAAACAAAAATATATATGTGTATTAGAGCGGGTCAAATTGTATGGATGGATTTTTTCTCATCAGGAGTATAGCAAAAACGTAATCTACAGATGATTCTAGAAAAATTGCTAAAGACACCATAGCTCTAAGTCCGATTTCGAGTCCCCCACTTTTGCAAAATAGATATTTTGCCATATGATTGTAGAGTTTGGCCAAAACATCTTCATAGCTTCTGATCGAATTATAGGAAAAATATCATATTGGGCTTACTTTAAAGGTATTTTACGTACATTTAAGAATCTGTATCAATATCTATAGGGTTTTTGAATTTTAGTAGTGATATTAGGCTTAAATTATGAGAAATTAGCCTAAAATGAACTTTTAAGTATGTATGTACTATATTATCATTTTTAACAAATTTCCTATGGAAAATTTTTTTTCTTTACAGCTAAAACAAGTTCAGAACATTTCCAACAACTTTCAATTAGACAGTTTTTCTTTTTTCGAATTCGGTTTAGTAGAAAAAATTTTCAAAAAAAAACTACATATATTTTCATGTAATAAGCAAAAAAAACACAACTTTATAATTTTAATGTAATTTATTTAAAAAATTATTTTTTTACTTAGAATTGACCATTTTAACGTATTTTTCAAAGTAAAAGTAATGTTATGTTATTATTATACTCAGCTGAGCAGAGCTCACAGGGTATATTAATTTTGTTCGCATAACGGTAATCCGTAACGATATATACTAATCGATATAGATATAGACTTCTATATATCAAAATCATCTGGGCGAAAAAAGAAATTCATTTAGCCATGTCCTTCGCCGTCCGTCCGTAAACACGATAACTTGAGTAAATTTTCAGGTACCTTGATGAAATTTGGCACTCATCTCAGATTGCTATTTAAAATGAACGAAATCTGACCATAACCACGCCCGCTTTTTCGATATCGAAAATTTCGAAAAACCGAAAAAGTGCGATATTCATTACCAAAGACGGATAAAGCGATGAAACTTGGTAGTTGCGTTGAACTTATGACGCAAAATAGAAAATTAGAAAAATTTTGGACAATGGGCGTGGAACCGCCCACTTTTAAAAGAAGGTAATTTAAAAGTTTTGCAAGCTGTAATTTGGCAGTCGTTGAAGATATCATGATGAACGTTACTCCTATTACTATATGTGTGCTAAATAAAAATTAGCAAAATCGGATCACGAACACGCCCACTTTTAAATAAAAATTTTTTTAAAAGTAAAATTTTAACAAAAAATTTAATATCTTTACAGTATATAAGATGAATTTCATATCAACTCCAATATGCGTTGAACCCGACCCCCTCAGAATTTGATGAAATTTTGCATGGGGTTACATCTTACCCACCCAAACACAACCTCATTTTGTTTGACAGGCAAATTTGCTACTTCTATTCCTTTTTACCAACTATATTTATTCAGTGTTGCGCCATCTGGTGCAAATCACTGATAATGCTGGATTAAAACAAAACAAAACAATAACTATTTAAAAAAATTTTTTTTCAGTGTACTAAAAATTTTTACAGTGTATTTCTTTGAAAGCTTATTTCAATACCTTTCTAATGGAATGAAGATCTTTGAAATCGGTAAAGCCATTCCGTAGTAATCACAATTTAAAAGTACCTATTATCGTCATTTTTCTAATATTTTCGGATATTTCGATACCTTGCCACGCCCACAATTTTTCGAAAATGCACTTTCTAAAAATGAGGTTGTGTTTGGGTGGGTAAGATGTAACCCCGTGCAAAATTTCATCAAATTCTGAGGGGGTCGGGTTCAAAATGTACGTTTTTTCAGCCTTTGATATGAAATTCATCATAAGTAAATTATGTCAACATTCAACTCCAGTAATGATGTGGTGCAACAAAATGCAAAAATAAAAGAAAATTTCAAAATGGGCGTGGCTCCGCTCTTTTTCATTTAATATGTCTAAAATAATTTTAATGCCATAAGTCGAACAAAAATTGACCCAATCCTTGTGAAATTTGGTGGGGCATAGATTCTATGAGGATAACTGTTTTCTGTGAAAATGGGCGAAATCGGTTGAAGCCACGCCCAGTTTTTATACACAGTCGACCGTCTGCCCTTTCGCTCGGCCGTTAACACGATAACTTGAGCAAAATCGATATATCTTTTCTAAACTTAGACGCTTAATGTCTTTCCATCTTGGTATAAAATGCCATATTTCTAATCGATCGTAGGATTCCCCCCGTTTTTAAAGGATTTGCAGTTATCTTGCCACCTAGCGGAACTTTGTTTTTTATAAGTTGTATTGTCACCAGACCTCTAACAAGTTTCAAGTCTCTAGGTAACCGGGAAGTTAGTTAAAAAGGATTGAAAGATTCCAAATTAAAATTTGTTTTTCTTACTATCTCGATCCGCGTGCCACCTAGCGAATTTTTTTGGTCAAATGTTGTATGTCACCGGGTTCTGACCCACGGCCCAAGCTTCAAGTCCTTAGCTCACCGGTAAGTTATCAAAAATCGATTGCAAGATTTCTCTTGTTTTTCAATGATTTGTAGTTATCTCACTTAGCGCGCCACCTAGCGGAATTTTGTTTTCTGTAAATTTTATTGTCACCAAGCCTCGAACTGTTTGCCAAGTTTCAAGTCTCTAGGTCGCCGGGAAGTTAGTTAAAAATGGATTGAAAGAGTCCCAAATCAAAATTAATTTTCTTAATATCTCGATCCATGCGCCACCTAGCGAAATTTTTTTTGATAAAATATTGCATTGTCACCGGTTCTGACCCACGGCCCAAGCTTCAAGTCCCTAGCTCACCGGTAAGTTATCAAAAATCGATTGCAAGATTTCCCTCGTTTTTCAATGATTTGTAGTTATCTCACTTAGCGCGCCACTAGCGGAATTTTGTTTTCTGTAAATTTTATTGTCACCAAGCCTCGAACTGTGTGCCAAGTTTCAAGTCTCTAGGTCGCCGGGAAGTTAGTTAAAAATGGAATGAAAGAGTCCCAAATCAAAATTAATTTTCTTAATATCTCGATCCATGCGCCACCTAGCGAAATTTTTTTTGATAAAATATTGCATATGTCACCGGGATTTATAGGGTCTTCTCGTCTTTTAACAAAATTTAAGCTTTTTTACTAAAATATAAATTCTATAATAAATTTATACGAAACAGATTATACTTCATCCAACCATTCATACAAGCCTTTAATTAAAAGACTAATGATTATGCTACCTTTGCACAGTTAAATTACTGCGGCCATTAAAAATTCTCATTGGGCAAGTCAGACTTTAAAATTAACTCAAAAAGACATGTTTTTGTTAAACAGGCGAGTAATATATTTTCCGAGTTGTTTATATAAACCTTTCATTAAAAATTACTTATATATATATATATATACTAATTTAATCATTATTTCTTTTCAAATAAAATTACAAAAAATTTTTTTCATAGAAAATTAAAACATAAATAAATAATATTTAAATAAAATAATTTTTAACAAAATTAATAATAATTGCTAATTCTAAGCATATATTTTTTAACTAATTTATTTCATTTATAATAATTATTTTAAAGCTTATCCCTTAAAATATTATAATTAATAAATTTATTTATTAACAAAATAAATAAATAAAATCAAAAATACTAAATTAAATTTTTTCAAAAAAACTAGATATATTTATAAACGAATTACGGCTGAAGTTTTATATATCTCCAGCTTACCGGGAAGTTACTCAAAAATCAATTGCAAGATTTCCCTCGTTTTTCAATGATTTGTAGTTATCTCATTTAGCGCGCCACCTAGCGGAATTTTGTTTTCTGTAAATTTTATTGTCACCAAGCCTCGAACTGTGTGTCAAGTTTCAAGTCTCTAGGTCACCGGGAAGTTAGTTAAAAATGGATTGAAAGAGTCCCAAATCAAAATTAAGTTTCTTAATATCTCGATCCATGCGTCACCAGCGAAATTTTTTTGATCAATATTGCATTGTCGCCGGTTTCTCACCCACGGCCCAAGTTTCAAGTTTCTAGCTCACCAGGAAGTTACTTAAAGATCGATCGCAAATTCCTCTCGTTTTTCAGGGATTTGTAGTTATCTCGTAGCAGTGTAGTTAGCTCGCCACCTAGTGGAACTTTGTTTTCTATAAATTGTATTGTCACTGTGTTTCGAACTATGTGATAAGTTACAAGTCTCTAGGTAACCGGGAAGTTAGTTAAAAATGGATTGGAATATTCGCAAATTAAAATAAATTTTCCTAATATCTTGATCCATGCGTTACCTAGCGGAATTTTTTGATAAAATATTGCATTGTCACCGGGTTCTGACTTACCGCTCAAGTTTCATATCTCCAGCTCACCGGGAAGTTACTCAAGAATCGACTACAAGATTCCCCTCGCTTTTCGGAGTTATCTCACTTAGCGCGCCACCTAGTGGAATTTTGTTTTCTGTAGATTGTATTGTCACCAAGCCTCGAGCTGTGTGCCAAGTTTTAAGTCTCTAGGTCACCTGGAAGTTAGTTAAAAATGGATTGAAAAAGTCCCAAATCAAAATTAATTTTCTTAATATCTCGATCCATGCACCACCTAGCGACATTTTTTGGATCAAATATTGCATTGTCACCGGTTTCTGACTCACGGCCCAAGTTTCAAGTCTCTAGCTCACCGGCAAGTTACTTCAAAATCGACCACAAGATACCCTGCGTTTTTTCAGGGATTTCAGGGATTTTCGTTTATCTCGATACGTCTGCCACTTGGTTTTGTTTTCCACGAATTGTAGTGCCATCGACTCGCAAACTATGATCAAATATTGCATTGTCACCGGGTTCTGACTCACGGCCCAAGTTTTAAGTCTCTAGCTCAACGGGAGGATACCGAAAAAGACTTTTCCGTGGGTCAAAAATTCGTATGGAAATGAGGGGACAACTTGAAAGCGACTTAATGTAAAGGGAGAAAAAAAGAAAAATTGTCTAAATGAAAGTTGTTGGAAATGTTCTTAACTTATTTTAACTGTAAAGAATAAAATTTTCCATAATAAATTTGTTAAAAATGATAATATAGCAGTTAAAAGTAAATTTTAGGCAAATTTCTCATAATTGAAGCCTGATATCTCTACTAAAACTCAAAAACACAGATTTTTTGGCCAAACCCTACATTCATATGGCAAAATATCTATTTTGCAAAAGTCGGGGACTTGGAATCGGACTTACAGCTATGGTGCCTCCAGCAATTTTTCTTAGAATCATCCGTAGATTACGTTTTTGCTATACTCCTGATGGAAAAAAATCCATCCATACAATTTGACCCGCTCTAATTGTATATAACTACATCAGTAGTATGGGTGTATTTATGTTTAAGCACATGCTGTGAGCATTGAACGTTATTACAACCGCAACCCTGCCTCTCAACTATCGGCTAACAGCAAGCGGCATACATCACATAAGAAACAATCTATATGTATTCATGCAGCTTGTTTATATGTATGAGTGTGTGTCTTTAAGCATTGTATTTGCATATCAACGTGCACATATTTAAGATGGACAAACATTCAGCAGGTAGCTAACGCCTCACATTTACATCGTAGGTTACTCAAACAAACTCACAATCTCATATGTGGTTCGTAGAAAACCTTAAAATTTATGCTTTTAACATTCATGCGTAAATACAATTTGTAGCGGATGTTAGCAAGTAATGGATATCACAATAGAACTCTTACTTCCGCCAGAGGTAAAAGAATGCTGCTACAACAACAATGACAATGTTGGCACAACATAACATGCAGGGTGATAGCGAGATGAAAATGTAAGCCAGGTAAACAAATAGAACGTAACAACACACATGACCTAGATGACTGTGGTTGCAAAGAAGTGAGGAGATCGATGCTCAGCGGCGGTTGTAAAATATTGGAATAATATTTGGCAGCCATCGATTGCAAAGCTGTCCCAAAATTATTCTGAACTAGTGTCAGAAATATTCTGAAGTTTTCCAAAAATTATACATAAAATATTTCGAAAGTGGCCCTGAAAATGTTCCAAATCGATACAGTAATAGTTCTGAAATGATTCTAAAAATAGCTACAAAGTGAACCCGAAATGACACCAAAACTGTCCTTAAATTTCCCGAAAGGAAGTTATTCTGAAGTTTTCCAAAACTATGTACATTAGATTGGGTCGATATATTAACCGATATCGCGCCACCGATTTTTCGGTAGGATTTATCGCCAACGTTTTTTACAACAGTTTTTTGAAAAAGAAAAAGTATTTTTTGGGATTTGGGGAGTGGTTTGGTCGAAAAATTGACCCTTTCGCAATTTTTTTTTCGCAGGCTCGAAAATTATTTTTTTGGGCTATGCGTAGTGGAACTTTTTTTCTGAGCCCAAATCCTATCGAAAATCGATGGCGCGATATCGGTTAACTTTGGTGCATACAAATCAACCCAGGTTAATGTACATAAAATAATCTCTAAGTGATCCTGAAATTGTTCCAAATTGGTCCCGAAATTTCTCGAAATCTTTCTTAATATAGTCCCGGAAAGAACCCGAAACGACACCAAACTGTCCTTAAGCTGTCGTGAAATGAAAACTATTCTGAAATTTTTCATAAATGGTAGCTAAAATAATCTCGAAGTAATCCTGAAATTGTTTCAAATTGGTCTCGAAGTAGTCTTTTATAATAGTCCTGGCACTATTGTGAATATTTGCACTGCATTGCTGGCAGTTGCTATCATACGCCAGATGGCAGCGCCAGCTGTAAGTTTTAAGTTGTTGGTAGAACAGCTAATTTTTGTCGATATTTGATAAGATACTTTTATATTGGTTGCGCAAGATGCGCACGGGTCCGGTTCGTTAAGCTAAATTTTCAAGGAAAAATAGTTGCACTTTAAAATTTTATTAGTGGTTTTGTAATAAAAGAAGTTTTTGTTACGAAAAGCGTAGTGAGTCTAACTAAAAAACGTGTGCGTAGCATTTGCAGCTACAAATATCTCGAAGAGAACGGCTGGTCTTAAAATATGAACAAATGTTCTATTATGAGAACAATGTTCTTAAATTAAGAACAATGTTCTTAAATTAAGTTCAAGTAAAAAGAAACGGTAAAATTCGTGTGTACTACAATGTTAAATACAACATTTGGCGCAGGCTGTCAAGCATCGTAGTGGCACAGCGGTTATAATGTTGTGGTTGCGATCGCGTGGCGCGAGTTCGATCACCGTCAAATTATAAAATTTTTTAAAGCAATGTTTTAACTTTCATTTTTCGTTCAATTATTGTTCCATTCACTTATGCACAGATAATTCTCAAACTTGTTATGAAATGTTTTAAGTATATATGCAGATTACATCTTCAAATAAGAATAATTTCTCAATAAGAGAAACATGAAAAAATGCATCCATCATATTGTGCATTTTTTCGTAAATTTTTGGACTATAATAAAAATTTTTTTGTTATAAATATTTTTTATTTATGACAAAAAAAATATTATTAATAAATAAATAAATGGGTACCTTTGAAAAAATACTTTCCCCTCCCATTAATGATCAAGCCCAAACCGTTCTTGAATTGAGAACGAAAACTGTTAAATCGACCACAAGTCGTTCTCGAAGCGTGAGAACGAAAAATCTTATTTTAAGCACAAAAAGTGCTTGAAATGAGCACAGAAGGTTCACACATCAATACCAAATTGGTCATAAAAGACGAACGGTGTGCTTGGAGAAACTGTTCTTAAAACAAGCCCATCGGTCACGAGTTAAGAAAAACGTACTTAACAGACTTTTGTCAACGAATGTTCTTAATTTTGAACTTGTTTCGTTCCTTTTAGAACGATTTTTTCTCTGGGTGTACCGAATGCCTTTAGAAAAGTATTGGCTCATTCTGGGTCTAAAATTCGTCGGCTTGATGATTGCGGCTGGTCACCGTCCAAGTATGCACAGCGGCCAGATAAACAAAAAAAACAAAAGCAAATTAAAACAACAAATTAATAGCTGCTGATTAATGATGTTTATTGCATATAATGATAATAAAAGAAACACTAATAAGCCATCACTACTTAATTACTGTTTAAACACACACGAAGGTACTACCATGGCGTATGAGTAACCTTTTCCCATAGGATGAATTTCATACCAAAACCTATAAAAAAAGGCACATTTTGAACCCGACCCCCTCAGATTTTGATGAAACTTTGCATAGAGGCACACTACACCTATACAACCACCACCTCGTTTTTAGAAATTGCATTTTTGAAAATGTGGGCGTGGCAAGGTGTCAAAGGTGTGAAAAATGCGTGAAAAATGAGGGTAATAGGTACTTTTGAGCTGTGATAACTAGGCAATGGCTCAACCGATTTCCAAGATCTTGATACCATTGGAAAGGTATTCTAAACGGCTATCGAAACCGTGCACTGAAGAAAATTTTTTGTTACACTGAAAAGCATTTTTTTTGTTTTTAAATTCTTAATCTTTGTAATTTTTTCCAAGTTTAATTTTTAAAAACTTAAAAAATTGGTTTTCAGCGAAATAAAAATCGTTACAGTACACGTTTTCGAAAGTCTGAATACTTTTCTAATGGTACCAAGATCTTTAAAATCGGTTCAGCCATTCTGTAGTTATCACAGCTCAAATGTACTATGATATCAAAATATAGAGAGCTGAATTTACTTAAAAAATTTTATAAAAAAAAACAAAAAAAAACGCCATTTTGGTTTTTGATATGTTATATATATTAAATAGAACTTTCTAAGAAAATATATTTTATTTTAAAATGGTTAGCCTTTGAAGTTTTTTTCAAGTTTAAAATTTTATTTAAGAAAAAATTTTTTTCAGTTTTTTATCAAGTTTAAAATTTTATTTTAGAAAAAAATTTTTTCAGTGTATTAAAAATTTTTTTTAGTATATATTTACGAAAGCCGATCTGAATACCTTTCCAATGGTATCAAGATCTTTGAACCTTGCCATGACACCTTGCCATGCCCACAATTTTTCAAAAATGCAATTTCTAAAAATTAGGTTGTGTTTGTATCGGTAAAGTGTAACTGTACGCAACATTTCATCAAAATCTGAGGGGGTCGGGTTCAATGCACATCGGTTTTGATATGAAATTCATCATAGCTGAATTTGCTGCAATGCGACAAAAGTCAAATTAATACAAATACGTAAAAATTTAACAAAAATGTACAACTAAATACCCAATAACTGATTTATGTTTATGTAAATAACAAATTTTAATATTCTGCAGCATTTTTGCTTTAAGCACATAGCATCCGCAAATTTATTTGAATGAAGAGGCTAAAGCAATTATCGAGGCAGATGTTTGTAGGATCTGTGAAGTTAAATCAAAATATATTAGCATTAATAGATAATTCGCAAAAATATTGCAAAATTTCGCAAAAACATACCGAAGCAAAAGTGGGCAATGATGGTGAAAAGAACGGCACGGATAAATTAATTGGGCACTGCGAACGACTAATTATCATTAATATATAACGGCGTAATTTGGGATTACAAGCATACCAATTACAACCAAAAGCAACAGTGGCCAAACGTACGCTCTGCAAATAATAATTAGAATATTCAGCTAAGTAATTTAATAAAAACAGGAAGGAAATGAGGTGTTTGTATAATAAATGGCAAGGTACACAAAGCTACTAATGGCCGTGTCACAATGAATTTTCCAATGTTCATGAGTTTTGATGCAGAAGCGAATATCGTCATAATCGCGTAAAATGTTGCGTTTGAAAATATAACAGAACTTTAGACTTAGCAGTGAACACTTATTTCGGTTAACCCATTTACAAGCAGTCTCTGGAAAGAATCGGCACAAGGAGAAGCATACATCCATATTGGGTCTCAGGGCATATGGGAATAGATGGGAATGAAAAAGTAGATGAACTAGCTAAAAAGAGCGCATGCCTTGAAGTTTGCACTGTAGACGCCCCAAATATAGTGGGCGCGATAAAGAGAAGGCGAGAGGTGCACATGATCCACAAAGCGGGAAAGGCGTGGGTTCAAGCGCGGGGCTGTAAAGTGTCGAAGATTATGTGTAGGTCTTAAAACCTTAGACTAATAAAGTAGCTTCCATCATTAAAAAGAGAGGACTGTATATTCATGACGGTAATTCTGACGGGACAGTGTCTTCTGGCGTCACATGCCTTTAAATTAGGTTTGGTCAGTGATAGGAGATGTAGGAAGCGCGGGTTGTAGGAGGAAACGATTTGTGCTCGTGCCCTGCGCTTGCTAGGAATATACTCCCGCTACTAGGAGTGATACAGCTGTCAAATATAGAAGCAGCAAGTAGCTTAAGTCCTAGAAAGCTTCTAGTATTTTCCAAGAGGACGAAGTTATTTTAAACATAGGTCCTGGTTTTTGATAGGGTTTTTCAATAAGGCCATTAAAATAAATTTCTGGCAACACTATGGACTCATTTAGTCTATGTGAGGTCCTCACGGACCGGCCAGCTCAACCTGACCTAACCTAGGCTTTTTACATAAAAAAATGTCTCGATGCACTGGCTCCAAGTTAATGGAAGAGGTCGGGTTTGCTGTTTACTGTGTCGATCCAGAAAAAAGTAGATCCTGCACGCTGCCAAATTCCTGCAACGTCTTTCAAGCGGAAATTATTGCACTGAAGAAAGCATCAGAAATTCTGTATGAAGCGTGCTAAAGCTGCAGTCACGTCAATATACATATTGATGGAGAGGCGGCTATTAAGGCAATAATCTCACGCAGTATTTCATTCAGTGTTCTGGAATGCAAAAAAGCATTGGAAAAAATTTTGCTCGGGCTGGACCATACATCAGTATTTGGGTCCTGGTCATAAAGGAATAGAGGGTAAAAAAAATCCGATGAGTTGGCAAAAGAGGGTGACACGCTCGCTGAAACGACGATAGACGTCCTAAGAATTTGTGTGAAATCAATAGCAGACATGAGCTGCATATGATCCATTAAGAAGGAAAGACGTGCACAAAAGGGCCGGGCTGCAAAATTTCTAAGGTCATCTGCAGAGCCTACGATATTAGACTCACAGCGTGGCTTATTAGACACTGCTTTTGGCTTCCAATGCTTATAAGTTAGGCCTCGTCAGTAACAGTATGTCTAGGAAGTGCGAGCTGCAGGAAGAAACGGTTGAGCACGTTCTATGTTATTGTCTTGCGCTCGCCAGATCAAGCCTCCAGCTATTAGGGGCGGCAGAGTTGCCAGATGTCGAGGCAGCAATTAATTTAGGTTCTAGACACTTCAAGCTTTTGTCAATAGGACGGAATTATTGTATAACATAAGTCAGGTACCAGACTTCTGCCGTTTGTTGGTCAAACAAATTCTGGTAGCACTTTGCATACATTCAGTCTATGTGCAGTAAGCTGGGTCGATTTATTAACCTATATCGCGCCATCGATTTTTCGATAGGTTTTGGGCTAAAAATAATTTTCGAGCCTGCAAAATTTGAATTTTTTGACTTTTTTTTCTTTGACTTTTAAACAATTTTCATTTGATTTTAAAAATTTTCATGTATACCCTGTCCGACTCAAAATTGTCCGCTAAAAACTTTGGCGATAAGTTTTTTGATATTTTTTGGGTTTTTGAGGAGTGTTTTGGTGAAAAAATTTATTTTTTCGCCATTTTTTTAAGGGTTTCTTCAGAAACGTGCTAAAGTGTTGCCGATGAAAACGAATTTGTCTCATAGTTTCTATCCCACTTAAAATTATGCGATAAAAGCGTTGGCATTAACAGTTTAAAAAAAATTTTTTTTTGGTTTTTGGGATTTCTTAAATCCCCCATCAAAATATGCCCGCTTACCAAATTTCATCAAGATATCTCAAAAATTGAGGGACTAGTTTGCGTTCAAACAAACAGACAGACGACAAACGGACGGACAGACGGATGGACGGACGGACAGACGGACATGGCTAAATCAACTCAGCTCGTCCCCTGATCATTTTGGTATACTTATTGGTGGGTCTAACGGATACATATACATACATAAAAAATGATTTGGAGCCTTGAAAATGAAAAAATCGATTTCGACCAAAACAAGTCCCAAAAACAAAAAAAAATTTTTTTTTAAAAACTGTTAATGCCAACGTTTTATCGCATAATTTTAAGTGGGATAGGAACTATGAGACAAATTCGTTTTCATCGCAACACTTTTGCACGTTTCTGAATAAACTCTTAAAAAAAATGGCGAAAAATAAATTTTTTCACCAAAGCACTCCTCAAAACCCAAAAAATATTTTTTTTGTTTCAAAAAACTGTTATCGCCAAAGTTTTTAGCGGACAATTTTGAGTCGGACAGGGTATACATGAAAATTTTAAAATCAAATGAAAATTTTTTAAGTAGGTCATGAAAAAAACCTTAAAAATCAAAGAAAAAAAGTCAAAAAACTCAAATTTTGCAGGCTCGAAAACTATTTTTTTTGGGTATGCTTAGTGGAACGTTTTTTTCCTGAGCACAAAACCTATCGAAAAATCGATGGCGCGATATGGGTTAACTTTCGTCCATGCAAATCAACCCAGCTTAATGTGCAGTTTTTATTGACCGGCCAGTTCAACCTAACCTTACTTGTATAAAAATGTTTCACTATACAAAAAAACTAATTGCTAACATATTTTGTCTACAGCTCATCTGTGCAGATTTTAATTGTGTAACGAGTGAGAAAAAATAGTTACACTTGCAAGGTCTGAAAGCATTCTTAGCCAACAAACAAATGTCAAGTTCTTCTTCTTCTTCTTATGCTTTGCTTGCAACAAAGTTGAAAGTTGGCGACTTTTGCATGTCAGATGGCGCTAGTGATGCGCTATATGCCGCTATCCATGCAAATGCATGCAATATGCTGTCATTTGTTAGCTCAAGATGATGCATCAAAAATCTTATGTGACGGTGCTTTAATTGGGTACTTGCGCAAAATTTCACTTTGTGCAGTGCAAAGGCTTAAGCAGCAATAAATGACTGCTAAAACAAATAAAAAAAATCATCGCTTGTGCAGCCAATTAATACTTTTAGCATAAGAAAAATTTGTAATTTATAAAATGTATATAATAAATTTATATGTGCATACACTCTCCGATACCATGCTACCACCATAACAGTAAATGAATAGCTGACCCAATACAGCCAACGTATAACCAATGTAAATGACAATGCCAAAGCCAGTGAACTGAAATATAATTAATCAAGCTTAGAAATGTAATACAAGAAGAAAATTAGGCAACGACAAATCGTCGTAAGTTCTTATGTTAATGTAATTATGTATGTGTGTGTGTGTGTGCGTACATACCATCATAAGATCAAATATGCTTGCGCCAATAACTATGCCAGCTGATACAAAATGTGCCAATGTGATAATGTTGTAGCGTTGCTGAAAATAGCGTGTCAGGTCGATAATGGCATTGTGACGATTAATAAAACGCTCTAAACGCCATTCTAATATTTCGGCTTCTGCTTTGGTTAGCGTGAGTTTGTCTGTAAATGCACAAATATTTTATTGCTTCCACAAATAACACTGCGCACGAATTTGGAACTTTTTTTGTTGGACAAGGGCTTCGAAGTTTGGTTTCGCAATTCAATAATATCTTCCATTTTTCCAGGTATCTTCTGCTTAAATGACTTAAAATTTTGCTGATGGTTTGATATTTTTTTCAAAAGCTCACTCAGTCAACTTAGCGGAGCGCAGAAAAAAGTCAAAAAATAAATGCAAGACGCTATAGCCTCCGAAGAGATTTTAGGCTGAGCTTCTCTTCTTATTTGCGTCGCGCTTCTTTTAATTTTTCTCCAAATTGGCGGTACAGGACCGACATATTATTACGCCGACTTCGAAAACCATAATCAGCACAAAACAAAATGTGAAAAGAAAAAATTTAAAAAATGAAAAAGTTGTTCACAACCCTAGGCTGATTTCGGCCGTTTCGTAACAAGCCACGTCAACTATCCCTGTTTCGCCATAACTGACACCAATTGGGAGCACCGAAGGACGCTCCTCCACCTACATCTCGCAACTCAGTGGAGGCCTCTTTCTGCCTTTGCTGTGGTGTCGACTGAAATACTTTTCTGGATTTGGTCAGCCGACGTAGTATGCAGGAAGGTGGTTATCTCTGCGGCGTTGGTGCTGTGGTCTTCTCCGAACCCCTCTAAGTCGCTCTCTTTTCCGAACTCAGCTAGTATATTTCAAGTAGAGTTACAAGGAATAAAGAAGGCCTGTTGCTACCTGTTGGAGAAGCCTATTAACGATCGAGAGCTAAACATACTCTCAGAAAGCAAAGCAGCGCTCATGGTGCGGAACTCACCACTTACGTCCTCTAAAGGCGTCAATAACTGTAAAAGGGAACTGCGTAATGAAGCAAACTCAGCAACCATTACTCTCACATGGGTAACGAGTCACAGGAATGTAGACAGTAAAGAAAAAGAGAATGAACTGGTAAAATATGGTGCCTCGCTAGACATCACTGAGGCAGTCGTAGTACATCGCCAGCTTACAGCCATAAAATTTACATGTACTCGACCGACTCATGTAGGATCGCCAAAAGAATTTGGCCGTACTATAACCATTAAAATAGTGAGGATTTGCTAAAATTGTTTAGGAAAGATATATTTAAGATGACAGCCACAATCACAGGAAATTAGCCATTTGCCCCACACGCAAAAAGAATGGGATTAACCTGCAACGAACTGTGCAGGAGGTGCTGCAAAGAAGGTTCTGAGGAAACGGTCACCCACGAGTGTCCAGCCCTGGCTATGAACAGGTACCGAACTCTGGGTGGTTTCGTGCTGTCTGATCTAAGAGAGGTATTAAAATGCTCCATAAATGACATTAACAGGTTTATTGAACTAACAAAATGGTTCGAGCAAAAATAAGCTAATTGCACAATACATAAATATACATGATAACTAATTGGTTAGTTAACAGAAAGTGCATCAAAATAGCGCCTAGAGCGCTACTTGGGCCCGGTCACGCCAACCATATGTCAACTGCTATGATGTTGATGCAGATAAGATAAAGAGCAATTCATATTTCATAGGACATCGCCGTGTTAAAAATATCACTTGCTGATATAGAAAAAGGACCAAACTCGGACTAGTATTCATTTATTATACAACTAGTAGGTTTGACTGCAGGGATATATTTCATTGTAACTCACCATCACCAATATTGAGCATTGATTTCAAATCTTCTTGTAATAATTTAAGCAATGCCGATATATTCGAACAAAATTCAAAATAGAAGGCATCACAACCGCCGTACATAAAAATCGTTATATAGCCAGTATAAGCTGTAAATAAGTAAGTTAACGGAAAATATGGCGCACTCAACACAAATGAAGGCATGCTGAAATAAATATGAAAGAACAAAATAAAATAGTTTTTAGGTTTTTAATGCAGCACAATGGGTAGGCGTCTATCATTATGTCATTAGTTCTATGCTAAAACAAGTAAGGAAGGCTAATTTCGGGTGTAACCGAACATTACATACTCAGCTCAGATGGTTTATCAGTGATTTTTAATTCCATATCACATACGTTGGGGAAATATCGACCAAACTGTAGACCAAGGGTTACGTTTTTTGAAACGATTTTCTTTCATCCTTTGTCAAATAAGGGAAAATCACCATGTAGAAAAATGAAACTAGGTTAACCCTGGAATGTGTTTGTATGACACGGGTATCAAATGAAAGGTATTAAAGAGTATTTTGAAAGGGAGTGGGCCTTAGTTCTATAGATGGACGCCTTTTCGAAATATTGCCATAAAGGTGGACCAGGGGTGACTCTAGAATGTGTTTGTACGATATGGATATCGAATTAAAGGTATTAATGAGTTTTAAAAGGGGAGTGGCCCTTAGTTGTATATGTGAAGGCGTTTTCGAGATATCGACCAAAATGTGGACCAGGGTGACCCAGAACGTCATCTGTCGAGTACCGCTAATTTATTTATATATGTCATACCACGAAGAGTATTCCTGCCAAGATTCCAAGGGCTTTTGATTTCGTCCTGCAGAACTTTTTCATTTTCTTCTACTTAATATGGTAGGTGTCAGTCCCATTTTACAAAGTATTTTCTAAAGTTATATTTTGCGTCAATAAACCAATCCAATACCATGTTTCATCCTTTATTTCGTATTTGGTATGTAATTATGGTATTTTTTTAAAATTTTTCGAAATTTTCGATATCGAAAAAGTGGGCGTGGTCATAGTCGCATTTCGCCCATTTTTAATACCAAGATAAAGTGAGTTCAGATAAGAACGTGAACTAAGTTTAGTTAAGATATATCGATTTTTGTTCAAGTTATCGTTTTAACGGCCAAGCGGAAGATCAGACGGTCGACTATGTATAAAAACTGGGCGTAGCTTCAACCGATTTCGCCCATTTTCACAGAAAACAGTTATCGTCATAGAAGTTATGCCGTTACCAAATTTCACAAGGATTGGTAAATTTTTGTTCGACTTATGACATTAAAAGTATTCTAAGCAAATGAAAAGAAAAAGGGCGGAGCCACGCCCATTTTGAAAGTTTCTTTTATTTTTGCATTTTGTTGCACCATATCATTACTGGAGTTGAATGTTGACATAATTTACTTATATACTGTAAAGATATTCAATTTTTGTTAAAATTTTACTTAAAAATTTTTTTATTTTAAAAAGTGGGCGTGTTCGTCATACGGTTTTTGCTAATTTTTATTTAGAACACATACAGTAATAGGAGTAACATTCTGCCAAATTTCATCATGATATCAGTATTGAACCGATGCGCTACGGTACTAAGAAAACCTGTTGCTAGCTCGAATACCGCGTGAATGAATGAAACT
Organism: Eurosta solidaginis; assembly: GCA_029619165.1. Classification (NCBI taxonomy): domain Eukaryota; kingdom Metazoa; phylum Arthropoda; class Insecta; order Diptera; family Tephritidae; genus Eurosta; species Eurosta solidaginis. The sequence continues at coordinate 3,057 of JARSSU010048169.1, read as the reverse complement.
TCGAGTATGTCGATCTTGTAGCCTCTGTCTTACCGTAGTTATATTTTATACCCCTTAAGCGTAAGGAGAAGAGTTTTCCAAAAATAATCTTAAATGGTTCAGGTTTCAGTTCCATGGTTCTGTTTGTGTTTTATTCCCTTTCTAAGCCAAGGCGGCCACCGTGGTGTGATGGTAGCGTGCTCCGCCTACCACACCGTATGCCCTGGGTTTGCACCCCGGGCAAAGCAACATCAAAATTTTAGAAATAAAGTTTTTAAATTAGAAGAAAAGTTTTCTAAGCGGGGTCGCCCCTCGGCAGTGTTTGGCAAGCGTTCCGGGTGTATTTCAGCCATGAAAAGCTCTCAGTGAAAACTCATCTGCCTTCCAGATGCCGTTCGGAGTCGGCATAAAACATGTAGGTCCCGTCCGGCCAATTTGTAGGGAATATCAAGAGGAGCACGACGCAAATTGGAAGAGAAGCTCGGCCTTGGATCTCTTCGGAGGTTATCGCGCCTTACATTTATTTTTTATGAGGCCAATTCCGATTTCTGTCCAATCGCGATCCGGTTCCGATTTTGATATCAGATTGATGCCGTTTTTTTTTCTAGTTTCGGTTTTGATTTAATGGGGTTATGGGTGCAGCTTTTATACTCAGAGTGCTTTGCACACAGAGTATATTAACTTTGATTGGGTGATGGTTGGTTGTACAGGTATAAAGGAATCGAGATAGATATAGACGTCCATATGTCAAAATCATCAGTGTCGAAAAAAATTTGATTGAGCCATGTCCGTCGCGTCCGTCCGTCTGTCCGTCAACACGATAACTTGAGTAAATATTGAGATATCTTCACCAATTTGGTACACGAGCTTATCTGGACCCAGAATATATTGGTATTAAAAATTAGCGAAATCGGAGTGATAACCACGCCCACTTTTTAAATATATATAACATTTTGGAAAACACAAAAAACCTGATTAGTAAATAATACATCTAGAATGTTGAAATTTGACGTGTGGAGTGATATTGAGACTCTTGATAAAAATTTGAAAAACATGTTTAAAATGGGCGTGGCGCCGCCCATTTGTGATAAAATCAATTTTACAAGTATTATTAATCATAAATCAAAAATCGTTAAACCTATCGTAACAAAGTTCGGCAGAGAGGTTGTCTTTACTGTAAGGAATGCTTTGAAGAAAAATTAACGAAAGCGGTTAAGGACCACGCCCAATTTTATATAAAAGATTTTACAAGGGTCCTGGACGAGTTAAATAAGCTATACCTTTGCAAAAGAGATCTTTATATCAATGGTATTTCATTTCCCAAGTGGATTTATAACAATAAATAGGAAAAACTTCAAATTTTAAAATATGGGCGTGGCACCGCCGCTTTTATGACCAATCAATTTTCTATGTTTCGGGAGCCGTAACTCGAAGAAAAATAACGGATCGTAATGAAATTGTGTACACATATTTTCCTTATAGCAAAAAATATTTCTAGTAAAAATGGACGAGATCGGTTAAAGACCACAGCAACTTAGATATAAAACAAGTTTAAAAGGGTCGTAGACTAGAATAATAAGCTATAGGTTAGGTTAGGTTAAACTGGCCGGTCCATGAGGACCTCACATAGACTCATTGAGTCCGCAGTGTAACCAGAAGTTTGTTTTAACGACCAAACTGAAAAACCCTATCAAAAACCAGACCTATGTTATAAAATAACTCCGTCCTCTTGGCAAATACTAGAAGCTTCCTAGGACTTAAGCCACTTGCTGCTTCTAGATCTGACAGCTGTATCACTCCTAATAGCTGGAGTCTTAGCTTGGCACTTCCTACATCTGCTATCACTGACCAAGCCTAATTTAAAGGAATGTGACGCCAGAAGGCAGTGTCCAGTCAGAATACCCGTAATAAGTCTACAGTCCTCTCTTTCTAATGATAGAAGCAACTTTGTTAGTCTAAGGTTATAATATTCGCACTTTACAGCCCCGCGCTTGAACGCACATCTTTCCCGCTAGGTCGATCATGTCACCTCTCGCCTTCGCTTCATCTCGCCCATTCTAATTGGGACGTCTGTGGAGCAAGCTCAAGGGATGCGCCTTTTTAGCTAGTTCGTCCGCTTTTTCATTACCATCTATTCCCATATGCCCTGGGACCCAATATAGATGTATGCTTCTCCCTGTCCCGATTCTATCCAGAGACTGCTTACACTCTAACACGCATTTAGATGCTGTGCTATGCGTGATTGTTGCCTTAATTGCTGCTTGACTGTCAATATAAAAGTTAACACGGTTGCAGCTTAAGCTATTCTCTCCCAGGGTTTCTACTGCTTTGGTATGGCTAATATTTCCACTTGGAAAACGCTACAGTAATCCGGCTGCCTGTAGGATCTGCTTATTTCCGGATCAGCACAGTATACCGCAGGCCCTACTCCTAATAAGCTATAACTTAGCAAAAAATAGTTTCGAATCAATGATATTTCACTTATCAAGTTTTATTGTAAAAGGAAATGGGGAGATATTTTTTTCTAACGGGCGGTGCCACGTGTTATGTAGAAAAGTAATTTATCTGAAAGAAATGTGCAATTGAAGCTCACGCTGAGTATATAATGTTCGGTTACACCCGAACTTAGACACCTTTATTGTTATCTCTGTTTTTAGTTTTTGGCCCGTTTCTCACATGATTTGGGACTTAGTGTGCATTTCCATTTCCAGTTTCGGTTTTGATTTTCGTTACAGTTATGGGTGTTTCAGTTTAGGCCTCATTTCAGTTTAGTTCGGGTTCCCTCCTATTTCGGGGTTCGGTCTTCATTTCATACTTAAAATTTCTATCCGCTGCAGTTTTTGTCCCCGTTTCAGTTGTAATTCAGGTTACTGCCCCGAATTCATTTCGAACTCTGTATCAGCTTCTGTTTTTTGTTTCGTTTCAGTTATACGAGTATTGCAGCTTCAATCACAATTTCTGTTTTGGTTCCCCTTTCAGTTTTAGCTCAAACATCTCTCGCTTCATCGGCTTGCGGTTTCTTTTCAGTTATAAAATAATAATGCAAGGCGCGATAGCTTCGAAGAGATTTAGGCGAGC
>JARSSU010048168.1:0-42515 GCA_029619165.1 Eurosta solidaginis | reverse complement strand
TTATCATCTTTCAGTCATCGATATCAACCCGCCCGACTTTCACCCTCGATCCCCCTTCTCCTCCTTTTCTTCCCTCCTTTCCCCACGTAACATAAACTCCTCTCCCTTTTTTTTCTCCTCCTCTCCTCTCTCGACCCCCTCCCTTCAGTCCTTTCGACACTTTTTTTTTTAAATTTATTTTATTTTTTTTTTTTTTTTTTTTATTTTTTTTTTTTTTTTTTTTTAGTTAGAAAACGATAGTAGTTATGTAATAAATTTTATTTTGAAAATTATGTAATTGTACTTTTATTTAATTTATTTTAGAAATATTAATTGTGTTTTAGAATCGCAGATTTAGAAATTTTATATTAAATTTATTATTTTATTGTATTTTGTTACAATGTTTATGTAGAATACCACGCACTTTACTTCACACACAGTAAAAAAATTTTCCACTCACAGCTGCTAACATGAAAGACGTCCGGTTCATTGCGATGCCAAAATTGAAAGAAAGTTTAAGAAAAAAGACCGGGGCTCCAGCCTCACGGTCGCCATATAAAAGTGGCTCGTTGGAAGCCACTCATTTTCGGCCGGTAACCCCACTCACCCAAACGCCAAATTGCACACATACACAGTATTTTAGTTTAGTTCTTTTATTTATGGTGGTTTTATTTATAACAACTGTCTCTATAATTTGTTGTTCACTTATGCTTAGAGTCAAATTCAAAATTTTAAGGAAAAAGTTAAGTAAGTTAGACCAGTTTGCTATATTTTCAACATTTGATGCATAGACTGAGTTGAACAAAATACACGTTGGTCGAATTTCGACCACAGACGATACTAGTTTTAATTAATCTTCTGCCAGCCGATTTGCTCTGTGTTCAAGTTGTTCCACACCCGTGGATAGACAACGGGTGTTGCAGCAACTTGAACACAGGGTGACATTTTATTATTTATTAAGGCTCTGTTACATCAGCATTCCAGTTGTTCACTGCTGACGTCTTCTCAAATTGAAGCTTGTATACCTGGAAAGGAACAGAGCCGTCAAAAGATGGAGTTTTTACCTTCGGATTGCTTGCTGAAGCAGCCAGTCGATTAAGTTGCAACTCCTGGATACGTTGTCTCAAAGCATCCACCTCGGCCTCGATTTTTTCCTCAAACTGCATTATTTTCTCGTCCATTATCGCTTCGAGTTTTGATGATATTCGCGCCTCTTGGGCCTCAAACTGTACTGTTATGCGTGTCTCCTGTTCGTTCAGTTGTGTTTCCATTTTGGTTGTTATACGAGTCTCCTGCGATTCCAGTTGAGATGCCATATATGTCTTTTGTTCTTCCACCTTGGATGTTAAACGTGTCTCCTGTACTTCGAGCTGTGCTGACATATCGGTTGATATTTCTGACGACATTTGCTTCAGTACTGCCGGTATCGCGTTAGTGTCTACATTTACCGGTTGTACTCAACCCACGGTTCTCCAACTCCTTTTTCAGTTGCTGGATCTTTAAGTTAAAATCTAAATATACGCTTTATTATAAGAATGTAAGTGGAATGCGTACGAAATCATGCAATTATATAGTAATGTCATTTAACATGAATATGATATAATAGCTTTGGCGGAGACGTGGTTGACTGAAATTTTTTCATCTAATGAGTTTTTCGATAATTATTATATACATCGTAATAAAAAAATAATTTTTCTTTTGTCCTACATTCCGCCAAGTAGTGACATTGCTATGTATCAGAATTATATAGATAATTTAAGTCGAGTTGTTTATAATGCTCATCCCTCTGATGAAGTTATATATTTAGGCGATTTCAATTTAAATAATATATCTTGGTGTAATGATTGAAATACTTTACCTTCAAATATTAAATCCGACAATGATATGCTAGTCTTAGCACCTTATTTCCATACGGTCTAAAACAATATAAGTCTCAAGCAACTAAAAATGGTAGGTTCTTAGATCTAGTTTTTGGATCTGCTGATTTAAAAATAGCATGCCTTGGATGTCCATTTCCAATGTTGGAAAATAGTTTTCACCATAACACTTTGGCTATAAATTTTGATTTTTTTAAAAGCCAGCCGAATCAACCTTGGAATATAATTATTTCAAGGCCGATCGTGTGGCGATAAACGAGTTCTTCTTAACTACCGATTGGACCTTCCTTAACTTCTCCGGAAACCCGGAGGCCTCCTACGAAATTTTGAGGAGGAGGCTTTGGTGCAGTGTTATAAAGCCATAGGCAATAAAGCCATATGGTCTTATCTCTTAATGGAGTGTGAAATAAGGCCATATGGTTTTATTTCCATGTAAGGAGTGAAATAAAGCCATTATGGTGTTATTTCACATTAAAATTTTTTTTGAAATAATTCATTTCTTTTATTTGCAATTTATAAAGTTTAGTTCAGTTTTAATAATTAACAATATATAAATGTGGCATTCTTGATAATGGCACGACAAATTGGGCACAATGTTTGTGTTCCTTTTTTCTCAGCACTTTCTTTTAGTTGTTGGTAACATGGTTGACAAAGTTTGAAATGTTTGCATGGATCATAGGCCGAAGGCCGCCTATGCAGAAAGGTGTTCTACGCAGCATTACTGTGCATGACGCAGCCGGTGTTGGATCGGCTAACATAACAATAAACATAAGAGTTATAAGGTAATATCAGCTCGTTATGGCGTTATTTCCACTTTGGTCCCTCAACGATTATGGTGATATTGCACTTGGGTGTATGCAATAAAGCCATATGGTTTAATTTCTCGTTTCATTGAGATATAAGGCCATATGGCTTTATTGCCTATGGCTTTATAACACTGTACCGGAGGCTTTTAACGTAAGGTCTTAATGAATAGGCCACCCTGATTTAATCTAAAACTAAAAAATCGTAAAAGTAGAAAAAATAAAACTTATATAACACATAGGAAGAGCTGTGAAGAAATTGATCGGCTTACCTATGTATATAAGACTTAAAAAGCAATTCGATTGCCTTAATAAGTCTCTATTTAAGCAATATATGCTTAACCTCTAATCAAAATTAAAGTCAAATCCGTCTAGCTTCTGGTGGATTATTAATTCCAAAATAAAAACCAATGGCTTTCCAACGACCATGGGGTATGATGGCGAATTGCCCAGTAATCCATAGAATGCCTGAAACTTGTCCGCTAAATTATTCAAACAAATTTTCTCAAAGTTTACCTCTTCACCTAATCCTATGTTTCATTTTGGGTACCAATGCCAAATTTCTAATTCGTTGTTACCGCAGATGACGTTCTGTCAATATCTAAATTGACAAGTAGTGAAAATCAGAACCCTTAACTCTTCTCTTTCAAAATTGCTTGAACAGCGGATTTTTTTTTGGACTCGTGGACATTATGCTCCATAAAACCCATATTAAGGTCTGGTAACCGCAATGACATTTGCAACTACAGACCGATTGTTAAACATAGTACTCTGGTAAAAATATTCGACCATGAACTTCAACGTTAATTGCTCGATTACATAGGCAAGGCTATAGTGGCAAAATGTTTGATGTTTGAAGACGATGTCAAACTATTTTTAACGGCCCATAATAGCTCTGACTGCACTAACTTGCAATCTGAACTGGACTCTTTTTCCGGATGGTGAGCCAATAATTTATATTTAAATGAAAACAAATGCTGTGTTGTGTCTTCTTCCAAAAACACAACTGCGACATATTTTATCTACAAACTAAATGCTAAATTTCTTAATCGTTGTCAAGAGATTAAAGATTTGGGTGTAATTTTTTACTCCAAACTCTCATTTTCTAGTCACATTGGCTTCATTGTTTCAAATTCCTTTGCAATGGTTGGGTTCATTAGACGTAACACCAGTGACTTTAAGGGTCCTATGATGTTGAAGGCACTTTATATGTCCTTGGTCAGAAGTCGTCTTGAATATTGCTCAATAATTTCTATGAATCTAAATCTAATTAAATTGCGAGAGTTAAAAAATTTTTACGAAAATTGCTTTACGTATCCTTCACTGGCCAGACGGTCGTCTCCCATCGTATACCAGCACGCGCAAATTGCTTGGTCTTCAGGCTTTGCAGGATAGAAGAATTTGTATCTTGATTTATCTAATTTGTTCATTCCATATATCCACTGCGTGATCTTCGGCATAATAGAGTATTAATCGAAATAACTCATAAAACGAATTATGCTATGAATGAACCTATAACTAGGACTATACATCTAGCAAATGGATTCAGTAGTGTTCTTAATTTTAATAACAGCTTATATAAGTTTAAGCTTGAATTGTTTTCTAGTTTTAACTAGTGGGTAAGAAAGCATGTACTTTTAGACTGAATGAATTAAATAAATAAATAGATAAATATTAGTTTGGCGACCTTTCTATTTCAAAAGTTTTTATTTGCCGGCTTGAGGTCTGATGATTTGGAAAATAAAACACAGATGTTTTAAATTTTTTACCAATATATTTCGGTTATGCACGATAACCGTCCTCAGGGTGAACTATAAACAAACAGAACACAAAATAACATATAATTTACATCAAACACCGCGCATCGCATCTACTAACAAATAAATAGTTAACAACTCCACGTAGAAAGGGAAAGGCGTGTCAAAAATGTATGTTTTTAATGTTTAAGAAGTTTTGTTAATAATTGTTGATTGTTGTTTGATGTAAATTATATTTTATTTTGTGTTTTGTTTGTTTATAGTTCACCCTGAGGACGGTTATCGTGCATAACCGAAATATATTGGTAAAAAATTTAAAACATCTGTGTTTTATTTTCCAAATCATCTGACCTCAATCCGGCGAATAAAAACTAATGAAATAAATATATATGGGGTATTCCATCCCATTTCAACCAATTTTGAACCCGACCCCTTTAGAATTGGCTGAAAGTTTTTCTTCTTTTTCTAGCTTACGAAAGACGTTTTTCAGAAGTTTTTCAAATTTTTTCATCCAACTCAAAAAAAGTTATGAATTTTTAAAAAAACACCGTTTTTGTTTTCAAAATGCTATAAATTTTTCAAAAATTGACCGTTTTGGATCTTTTTTTTAAATTTGTTTTTAAATGTATTTTTCGGAAAAAATTCAAAAAAATTTTAACGTTTTTTTGTTTGTAACTTTTCAGTTTTTCGAGATTTTTCGAATTTCGCCCTTTTTTTCTCATAAAAAACTTCAATCAATTCTGCAATCATCCCCACTAATCCCGGAGTGGGCCGAGCATTTTTTGTTTTTTTTTATTTAATTGAAAAAAAAACTAAATTTTTTTTGTATTTTTTCCGAAAAGTACATTTAAAAACATATTTAAAAAAAATTATCCCAAACGGTCGATTTTTGAAAAGGTTATAGCATTTTGAAAAAAACACCGGTTCCTAACTCAAAATAAGTTTTAAATATTTTGAAAAAAAAATATTTCGAAAAATCTCGAAAAACTGAAAAATTACAAAAAAAAACTTTAAACATTTTTGAATTTTTTCCGAAAAGTACATTTAAAAACAAATTTTGTAAAACAAAAGTTATAGCATTTTGAAAACAAAAACGGTGTTTTTTTTAAATTCCTAACTTTTTTTGAGTTGGATGAAAAAATTTTAAAAACTTCTGAAAAACGTCTTTCGTAAGCTAGAAAAAGAAGAAAAACTTTCAGCCAATTCTAAAGGGGTCGGGTTCAAAATTGGTCGAAATGGGATGGAATACCCCATATGTATGTATACGGATGGTTCCAAATTAATGGAAGTGTCGGGTCTGCTGTTTACTGCATCGACCGAGTTGCCAGAATACTGCAGCGACTTTTAGGCGCAAATTGTAGCCGTGAAGAAAACAGCAGAAATTCTGGAGGAAGCGTGCTAAGCTTCAGTCGCGTCAATATATATATTTTCAGGCGACGATTAAGGCAATAACCACAAACAGCACTTTATCAAGAAGTGTTCTGGAATGCAAAGAAGCATTGCAAAAACTTCGCTCAGACCGGACATAACATCCATACTGGGTTCCCAGTCATAAAGGGATAGAAGGTAACGAAAAGGCCGATGAGTTAATAAACGATGGTGCAAAACCGCTCGCTGAAACGACAATAGACGTCCCGATCCGTTTGGGAGAAAATAAAAGAAGACAGGAGCTGCAGGACACTGCCTTCTGGCGTCGCATGATAAGCATGTTGTAAGTTGGAACTCGTCAGTAACAGCAGACGTAGCAAGTGCGAGCTTCAGGAAAAACGGTTGAGCACTTTCTGTGTTCGTGACCTGCGCTCGCCAGGGCAAGGCTCCAGGTTATAGGGGTGGGAGAGTTTCCAGATCTCGAAGCAGCATTTAAGCTACGTCCTAGAAAACTTTTAGTATTTGCCAAGAGGACGGAGTTATTCCATAACATAAAACCTGGTACATGATTGGGGTGCTTCGTTTGGTCATCACTGCGGACACATTCAGTTTATGTGAGGTCTTTATTGACAGGTCAGTTCAACCTAACCTAGCAGGTTACATATTTCGATATTGCTAGTAAGGATGGACATCAGAATGCCGATATATTAAAATGTTTTTGTTTTCGTTTTCGGTAAAGAAATTTAAATTTTTTCTCCTATACTTCAACAATCTTAAAAATTTTGTAGGCTGTCTTCCTTTGATTATGGTTTCAAAACTTATTGCGAGCATATTGTTATATGTAGCAATACAGGAGTCTTACATAAATAGGTGGAAGCATGATAAAAACGCCTACGAAGTATGACCGTTTTCTTTTGTGGTCGGCCATGATTTTTTTTGATGTTTTTGCGCAATTTAATAATTAAAAATCAATCTCCGAACAAAAGAAAGTTTAAAAATAAACAAACTGAAATATTCAAATTTGTTTTTGTTTGAGAAGTAATATAATGCAATTGAGATATTTGAAATGTTTTTATTTGCGGAACGGCGTCAATAATGTCAGAAACGGTTATATCTTGTAGGTGTTTTTATCATGGGTATAAGTATAATTGCATACCTGAATTGTGATACATGCTGTTCAATAAAAGGATCGTATGCCATTAAGAAATCTTCGAAAAGTTGTATATGGTGTTTACATTTTACATTTAGTTGTGGAGTGCTATTTATTTTGGTAAGGTTATCAGTGTCGTCGACAACGTAGAGGTGCGTTAGCTCATTCAACATGTAGAAGCACGTTCTTTGAACAGTGATGTTTGAATTGGAGAAGTTTTTCATCAAAAGAACAAAAACGTTTTCCGGAGTTATGCATGAAGAAGATTTACAAAACTAGATTGGGAAATCAAAATTACTTATGAGTCATATATACATATAAACAAACGTATTGTAAGATGTTTAAAAAAATGTTTGGTTTACATCAGAACCGCTCTAAAACTTTTTGTTTCGATGCCAGAATAGATATCAAAAAATAAGAGCCTCTAATAACACTGGATCACAAATTCCAATTTTATTTTCTGCACCAGAGACGGCATTATGAATTTCGAAAATCAAGGTTATTTTTAATTCTATGATAACGTTTTTGAGATATTTACGAATAACGATTTTTTCCAAAACAACAAAAAAAAATTGGGTCCACTTAATCATATTGTAACGATTTTATTGCAAATCCTCTTATTTGCAACCTTCTGCTAAGTTGGAATCACTAAACTGTTGAATAAATAACTCCACTATTCAATAGTGCAAAATGGCCTTTATTAAAGTTCTTCACAATAACACTACTATTGCTCGCCAGATAGCGTCTTAAACGATTGATAGCTTAAATGAAACCGATTGTCGCGCCTCTACTGTTGCGGCGTTTTATACTCTGTGATTTCCTCGTTGTATCTTCTAGGCGCTTCCAGAATTTACTTAGTTACTGCTATATAATTTATAACTACAGATGCACGTGTATAGCTCTCATATGCGAGTGTATTTGTGAGCGTCACTTCCACAATTATAATTGCATACTTTTGGGAGCATCTCAGATAAGATATCTGCATTTGTTTGTGCGTTGCTTCTCCGCTGCGTGTACGTACATATGTGTATGTGTTTTCAACTCAATTTATTTTATTAAGTAAGATATTTAAAACTACAGAGTTATCACATATTTTCTTAAGAGATACAGTTTCAATGAACTTTACAACTATAACATTGCGATTACATATTTATAAGTTTGGAAATGAATAAAAAGTTATGTTTAAAGGAAAAGTATTTACAAAAAACCTGTATATACTTATTTACATATTTATTATTATAGGTATATTTGTATGAATCACCTAAATTAATTATTAATTTAAGCTATCAGCTAATGAGTTTATAAGGGGATTATTTGAATATTGACCGTGTCTATTGAATTTTTCAATAATCTTAAGTATTTGGCCCGAAACCAGTTCAAATTTTTTATCAATATGGAGGCGTTTTGTGGAGTGGTGCCATGGTAAATTAAGCATCTTTTTTAAAATTTTATTTTGACGCATTTGTAATTTCATTATGTGGGTTTTAGCACAGATTCCCCAAATGCGACATCCATATAACATCATAGATTGGAAAATTACTTTCGCTATTATAACTTTGTTGGGATTGCTAAGTTTTGATTTCCTATTTATTAGAGGATATAACATTTTAATTCCTAAATCAATTTTCTGCAAAACACTCTGAATATGATCTTTGAAAACTAGTTTAATATCAAGCGTTACGCCTAAATGTTTGACTTTGTCGGACCAGGTGCCCCCGAAATTATTTACTTGGAGAGTTGAAATTGGAAGATAACAAGGTTTTCTTTTTCTCGAGAAAAAGATTGCTTGTGTTTTTCCAGGGTTAATTTTAATTTTCCATGTGAAGAAATAGTCAGCTAATATATCTAAGGCACATTGTAATTCGATCGTCGTTTGCTGACCGAATTTGTGCGAAGACCACACAGCAACATCGTCTGCGTAAAAAGAATATTTGCAACTGCTAACTTTTTCTATATCAGAACAGAAGATAATATACAGAAGGGGCCGAGCACTGAGCCCTGAGGTACCCCTGCTGTTAGTTATACGAGATCTGAGAAGGTATCTCCAATTTATACGCAGAAATAACGATTGGTTAGATAATTCTGAATAATCTTAATTAAATGATGCGGAAACCGAAAATTTATAAGTTTGTAAATTAGACCACTATGCCATACTGAGTCAAATGCTTTCTCAATATCTAGTAAGACGAGAATGTTGACTTCCCTTTGCCAAATTCATTTTTTACATCATTGCAGAGTCGTTTGATGGCATGAGCAGTGGAATGAAATTTACGAAATCCAAACTGTTCATGAGGGATGATGTCAGTGGTTTCTAAAAATTCCCAGATTTTTTATTTTAATATCTTCTCGAGTACTTTGCCAAGACTGCTGAGTAGACTTATGGGGCGATAACTCGACTTAAGATTATTTGACTTACCTTTTTTATGTATTGGAATGATGGTGGCTACTTTCCAAGTGTCAGGAAAATATTGGAGTTTAAGACAACAGTTAAAGATAAAGGTTAGATATGCAATGGCATTTTCTGGGAGAAATTTCAACATACTATTGTTGACTTCATCTAAGCCAGAAGCTATCTTGGAATTTAGAAAAGAAATAGTAGTAGATACGCTATTCTGTGTGACATAGAAATATTGAGGGGATTCAACTACCTGAGTATCAAATTGATCCACAAAGGTGTTAACTCTGGTGGTGTGGGAAGGACAACCAAGGTTTTCGGACACCATGTGATATTCCAGAAAATTTTCAGAAAAAAATTCTGCCTTTTCTTCATTTGTATATAATGTAATGTTGTTTGATACAATGGGAGGAATAACGTCATTTTTCTTTTTCAGTATTTTGGTTATATTCCAGAAGGGCTTTGACCTTTCTTCAAGGGAGCTTAGTCTGTTGTTCCATTTTTCGTTCCTAAACCTAAAAATCTCAATCTTAATCAGAGCATAGTAGTATTTCAACAACTCGTAGTCTGTTTGTTGTCGATATCGTACCCATTCTCTGCGATATGAGTTTCTTAATTGTATTATGTTCAAAATGGATGCAGGTAATTTGGAATGATATTTATCATAGGCTACTTAGGAACAGAGAGTCTCACAGCGTCCAAAATCTTACCTGTAAAGAGCTCAATTCCTTTATCTACACTAATTTGCTAGTAGCTTCACTTATGTCTATAGACATGTTATTGAATTCCCGTTTTAGAAACTGGTTCTGTACCAATTGGCACGCTTGTAGTCAAAGAGTAGGGGCTGATTAAATGAAATATCGAGTTTCTTTTTAAACTCGACTGGCAGGTGATCGGAGCTAAGCGCGTTTACTGCGATTGGTTGAGAAATGAATTCAGGTATATTTGATAAAATGAGATCAATTGTAGAAGGTCTACTCCTGGCAGCAGGGGGAATGTAAGTAGGAGTTTGGGAATGTGACATTGATACTGGATACAAGGTAGAGACCTCTTGTAAAATATTTCCCCACGAATTTGCACGCAAGCAGCCCCATATCCTGTGCCTGCTGTTAAAATCACCACATAGAGCGAATTTGCAGTTTTGATTAAAAAGTTTTCTCAAGTCTGCTTTAAACTTACTTTGGATGCCATTAGAAAGTGACCCACCTGGGAAATAAATACTAAACAATTTTATTTTTGTACCATTTTTGGAACACAATTCAATACCAATATTTTCAATTACTTCTGTTACAATGCTTGGGATAATACTAAATTGAATCGATTTTCGGATGAGCATAGCCACACCACCACCATTTCTATGTAAGCGATATTTTCTTATGACAAAGTAGTCTGAGTGAGATAACTTTAATTTATTATTTAGCCATGTTTCCCATAGCAGGCATATATCTGTTTTGTTGGTTTCTAGATAATGAATAATTCATTTTTTTTTATTTAGGATACTACGAGAGTTATACATAGTTAGTTTTAGTGTACAATCACCCGTTATGAGTTATTTTGATATAAATATTTAATTGCAAGTTGCGTGATAACATTGAACTGATCTATTTTGGTTTTACATTCTTTTAATTTCATTAAAATATCTAACGTTAACTGGGTTATTTCACTTTCTGTGAATAACTCATTATTTTGATGATTTTTGTTATGTGAACTGCTGTGTTGCCAGGCAGGGCTGGGAGGCAGAGTTGGTGAAAGTACTCTCGAAGTATTGTGTAATGAAGGAAATGAAGAAGAGTTGTAGTTAAACGACTTAGGTTGTATGTTCATTTTTTTTGAAGAGTTTCGCTGGTTTCTCATGTTGATAGATTCTCTTATACGTAAAAAAGCTTCACGGTTTGAACAGCGTGGGTCAGTTGACTTATGCTCACCACTGCAGTTTGCGCAGCGCAGTTTATTTGGAGCTATGCACTCACTTGTTTTGTGTTTTCCGGGACAGTTTGAGCAGCTTGCTCCCACATGACAATTTTTTTCGCCATGACCGAACATTTGACAATTATGACATTGCACAGGTTTGTTTTTTAGTTTTCTTTGATAATTCCAGTTAATAATCGTACGAAACAAAGACTTTATGTTTGAGCGTAACTCACGTAACTGTATACTCCCATTCTCGAAACCAACAATGTAGAGAGTAGTGGTGTAGTTGTTATAAGTTTTGTCACTAATTTTACTTCAACGCACTTGAGACCGCGCGTTATTAGCTCACTTTTTACTTCGTCGGCATTTACACCTTCTAGCCCACGAATTACGACCTTGAAAAGTCGATCTTGTTTCATATCATGAATGAAGAATTGCAAGTAATTTTCCATGAGAACAGTTATAGTTGCGTCAAACGTTTGTTTGTCTTCACAAACCAATTTAATAACAATCGAAATCTTTTTCACAAGAAAGTGTTTAACGTTTTTATCACAAGATATTTTATAACTTAATTTCTGTTTTGAGTTAGCACTTTTATTAGTGAAATTGATTTTTTGACAATTTCTATTGGTTCAACAGCGATATCGTCACTATCATCATCGTTTAACATTTGAAGGGGGGCATAAAAATTGTGCCATGATGCACCACTTTTGCCTGATGAATTATTAAATTTAATTGTTTTAGATGAAGACATATTGTCTTCTTCAATAAATGCAATTCCTCGTTTAGTAATTTTTTTTTGGTTTTTAGTCCGTACACAGAGTAGAAAAAATAAATATCGGAGCGAGCGAGCACGGCGAACCTGCAGCTTACACGATCGATCGAACACTGATGATGTGTAGACATAATGATTGAATTATTGATGTGCATACAAGTCACTGCTTAGCATCGGCTTAGAGATGATAGTTTCCCTTAGTGTTGCTAATATTCGCCACACTGCCCTCCATCTAATTCTGATCGTCCAATCAGACAAATCTGTCGATCTAAACGCTGCTAGCATCTCCAAATGTACCACTCTTCTACTTCGTGGTTTCCCAATGGTTTGTATGCGGTAGACGGTGTCACTGATCTTCTTCACAACTTTGTACGGGCCTTCCCAACTGCACCGAAATTTGGATGGAACAGCTTTCTGCCGGTGAGGGTTGTATAGCAGTACCAAATCTCCCTCCAAGAAACCTTCCGAATTATTGTTCTTATCGTACCTGCGTTTCATCTTACTACTCATTATCCTGGATCGTTCCCTCGCACTCTGTTGTTTGGCCAATGAAGAACTACTTCGCAGAGCTTGATCTTGACGGATTGACTTTGCATCATCAGTATTGTCTTGACGTTTCACAACAGTAGTGCGCGCTGGCTTGAAACTACCCTTGCATTCTTTCTGGAAAATTCGTTCAGTCGTTTTAGTGCGTCCAATAGGGTTTGTCAATGTCAGTGTTCTTCCCGCAGGTACCTTCGATTTTGTTTTGTTGGGCCCATTCGTTCCATCAACCTTTACCTTTGACTTTCGTGGTCCTTGTCGACTCTTCTCCACCATTACTCGATAACTGCTGAGCCCTTTTTCCAAACTGAAGTTAAGTGGCACATCCTGGTTCTCATAACGCATCACCCTTCTCTGCATATCGATCTTGATGTCATGGTCAACCAAGAAGTCCACTCCCAATATGACTTCATCAACGATCTCCGCCACAACGAATTTGTGTAGAACTATGACCTTTCCAATTAAGACTTCACATATCACTTCTCCCTGGACTTGGTTATACTTCCCAATGACCGTACGCAACCTTGATCCAGGTAATGGCTTTAATCTCCTGTTGACCAAATCAGATCGGATCAAGGAATGAGATGCCCCGTGTCTACAGTCAGTGCATGTTCTTTGCCATCCACATTACCTCTGACGGTAAGACTGCTTGATTTCCTTACAATTTGAGACACAGATATCACAGGACATTCAATATCTGGGGCAAGTTTTCGATCTTTACATCTGACTCGCTCTTGCTTATCTCCTCCAGCTGTACGTTTACGGCCACCCACATTGCTGGAACTGTTAGGATTGGTACTGCAATAACGTGCAATGTGCCCTGGCTTTCCACATTTAAAGCATTTGACGCCACCATCGTTTTTGTGCTGCGTTCCTTTTAATGCTTCCAAAATTGTGTCTACCCAGTCTGGTCTTTCTACTTCCACACGGCGTGCTTTGAAAACTCGCTTACACAGAAGCGACGCTGTGTCCTGAATCAGAGCATGTGATACCGTTTCTGCGAATGTTGGCTTTGGATTCGCATATATAGCTCGTTTCCACATCTCGTATGCCATTTATGAAGCTCTGGATTTTTACCCTCTCGGTGTACTCTACGGGTGCGTCCTCATTTGCCAAAAGAGCCAACCTTTCAACATCCGAAACAAACTCTTGCAAAGTCTCATTAGCTGTTTGGTAACGGTTTTGCAATTCTATTTGACACACCTGTTTCCTGTGTTAGCTTCCGTACCGTCGTTCTACAGCAGCCATCAATGCGTCATAACTGTTCCGTTCGTACTCTGGAATAGTCTGTAAGATTTCGGCAGCTGGTCCTTTCAATGCTACGAAGAGTGCAGCAACTTTATCTTCAGCATTCCAGTTGTTCACTGTTGCGGTCTTCTCAAATTGTAGCTTAAAGACCTGGGAAGGAACAGAACCGTCAAAGGATGGTGTTTTTACCTTTGGATTACTCGCTGAAACTGCTGGGCGATTTAGTTGCAACTGCTCGATACGTCCTCTTAAAGCATCCACCTTGGCCTCGATTTTTTCCTCAAACTGTAAAATTTTTGTATCTTGCGCTTCCAACTTCAAGGAAATACGTCCTTCTTGCTCTTCCAGTTGAGCAGATATCTGCGTTGATATCTGTGCTGAAATTTGCGCCGACATTTCGGATATTCGTGCCTCTTGTGCTTCAATCTTCGCTGTTATACGGTTCTCCTGCGATTCCAGCTGAGTTTCCATCTTGGACGCAATCTGTGTCGACATTTCTGACATACGCGTTTCTTGTGCTCCAATCTTCGATGTTATTTCTGACGACAGTTCTGACATTTGCGACGACATTGATGTTACTGTCGATGTTGCAGATATTGCAGCCAAAATCATGTTCAAGTCTGTGCTCGTAACTGTCTGCGATGTTCCTTTTTCTCTTCAATTTTAGTTGTTGTCTCGTCCCCATCAGGATAAAAGACACACTCGTCCACATCAATTCCTTGCGCCTCCATTACCTCTCGTAGCCGTGCTTGAAGTTCGATCTTATTGCCGGTTGTATTCAATCCACGATTCTCCAACTCCTTTTCAGTTGCTTGATCCTCAATTCACTCATCTTTGCCATGTCCAAGTAGTATTCCCAATCTTCGGAATTTATTCAAAAATTCCTCTTCTGGCACCAACTGGAACGATTTTATTGCAAATCCTCTTATTTGCAACCTTCTGCTAAGTTCGAATCACTAAACTGTTGAATAGATAACACTATTCAATAATGAAAATGGCCTTTATTAAAGTTCTTCACAATAACACTACTATTGCTCGCCAGATAGCGTCTTAAATGAAAACTGATTGATAGCTTAAATGAAACTGATTGTCGCGCCTCTACTATTGCGGCCTTTATACTCTGTGATTTCCTCGTTGCATCTTCTAGGCGCTTCCAGAATTTACTTAGTTACTGCTATATAATTTATAACTACAGATGCACGTGTATAGCTCTCATATGCGCGTGTATTTGTGAGCGACGCTTCCACAATTATAATTGGATACTTTTGGGAGCATGTCAGATAAGATATCTGCATGTGTTTGTGATTTGCTTCTCCGCTGCGTATACGTACATATGTGTAGAAATAATGATTGAATTATTGATGTGCATACAAGTCACTGCTGTTGTTAATATTCGCCACAATATATATCTTAAGAACGAATTGAGCAATTCCAAAACGGTTTGAAGCTTTTAAAAGGTAATAAAATTTGCTATAAACTGTGCATACAACACTTTTTGCTAGGCCCTGCAGGTTCAAAGATAACGAACAATCTTTACGGATTTTTTCCATTTTTTTTTGTAAAAATATAAAAAAATTTGTACTTTGCGAGGAGGATCTCGAAAACTTTTTAATTTTTTTCAGATTTGTTTTCTTCTCTCTCTTAGCTCTGTTTTATTACAAAAAAAAATAAGCTTTCACTCAACAAAATCGATGGACTAATATAAAAGTTATAAGCATTCACGTAAATATATCCATTTAATACTTAAGTACCCTACTGGTACATATGTGTTAGTATTAGTATATCAGTTAGTTAGTTTTTGCAGATTTTTTTTGTTTTCTCTCTAAGCTCTGTTTTATTACAAAAAATAAGCTTTCATTCAACAAAATCGATGGACTAATACAAAAGTTATAAGCATTTAAGTAAATATATCCCCCTACTGGTACATATGTGTTAGTATTCGTATATCAGTTAGTTAGCGAATATTAGCACATATGTACCAGTAGGGTACTTAAGTATTAAATGGATATATTTATTTGAATGCTTATAACTTTTGTATTAGTCCATCGATTTTGTTGAATGAAAGCTTTTTTTTTGTAATAAAACAGAGCTTAGAGAGAAAAAAACAAATCTGCAAAAAAATAAAAAGTTTTCGAGTTCCTTCTTCGCAAAATACAAATTTGTTTATATTTTTACAAAAAATTGGAAAAAATCCGTAATGATTGTTCGTTATCTTTGAATCTGCAGGGCCTAGCAAATTTTATTACCTTTTAAAAGCCTCAAACCGTTTTGGAATTACTTGGACCCAATGGGAAAACCCGTTATTCGTAAATATCTCAAAAACGTTACCATAGAATTAAAAATGACCTTGATTTTCGAAATCAGGGGGTGATTTTACATAGGAATTTCATAATGGCGTCCCTGGTGCATTTTGGCTGTAAACCAGAGTAATAATAATAAGATTACTGACATTTGTTTGACCTATAATAACATTACAAGGAAAGGAAAAAGTACTTTCGAATTTCCCATTCCATTCCTCAAAGGAATTGTGAAAGTAATTGAAAAACTACAAGTTAGTCTGTGTATAGGAACTTACTCCGGTTAATATGGGTGACTTTTCGGGTCACACTTTTCATTATTTCATCAGGTTTTTCTTTTGAGTGGTAACTGAAGGCATTTTGAAACACCAATAAATATCAAATAATTACCCTCTCAAAGTTCCCAGCTAAGTAGGGGCGTCTCCTTTCCTTCCTCCGCTTTCGAAGTGTGCAGGCAAGGAAAGCAGCATAATTTTTTTAATTTTCTTTGATACATTCAGCTGGCGTAACGTAAACACCATTAATGTTCCGGAAAACTTTTTTCTCGTATTCTTGAAATTTGGACCATCCATAGTTGCCTCCTATGAGCGGTTTAGGACTGGCATCTACGCCTCTTCGCCACATAGGAGGGTGGCGGGACGTCGGTGACCAAGAACTGCCAACCCCCTAATCCAGGGTGTTATGCGGACCGTGCCTATTGGAGGAATTGCAGCCAGAGGATAAATTCGGCGTCTGTATTCGAACAGAGCCTTCCCGATACCGGGCCACCTCGGAAAGTATTGATGGCCTTACGTAAGGGGCGCGGACGAAACGTATATAATAATGGACCGCTGAGAAACAGGTGGTCGTAAGGCCGAGATGAACGAGTCATTATCTAACTGTAATAAGGACGATGATAAGGGGAGGACTGGGTCGCAAGCCAAGGAAGACAAAAACGCATCAAGCGACGCGTCGGACTCAGGGAACGAGAGTAGTGCTGATTCAATGAACTCCGTGTTGGAAAAGCATACAACTCATAACGGAGTAGTAGAGTGAAGAAGGGTACGGAGCAGAGGAGGTAAGAGAGCTCGGTCCCTATACCGAGCAGCACTAAGAATTGTCCAACGCCTGGAGCAGTGGTCGACCCAACAGAAGAGGAAATCGAGCGCTTGGAATGGGCTCATGATGCGGTAGAAGTACCTCGAAAGCAATTCAAAAGGTTTGTTGCAAGAAACCCTCGGCACTGCAACCGGTATAAGGAGGAAGAAGCGTCGAATGGCAGAATGAAGAGGCAACGTTCGCGGAAGGCGACAAGCCTGTTTTCAAGACGCAGAAAGGACCCAGTCCCAGAGGCGCTAAGCAGGGCAGCCGCATAGAGAAGACAAATAGGCCTAAAGTCGTAAGACAGATGGGCCCAATAGCGAGGAGGCTCGCGAGCTACAAGTTAAAGGGAGACATCAAAAGTGACGAAGTGCTAACTATGGAAGTAAGAGGTAAGCCCAAAGGAGATAACTCTAAGACTCCGGCTTTTCCCGAGAAGATGAGTGATGTGGCAAAGCAGTCACTGACTGTGGCGCTGGTTGATCGTAACAATCCTTTCGGACATACGACTACTGAAAGATGGAGATCTGTAGAAAGAGAGCTGATTAGCTTAATGCCTAAGACGATGCGCGAACAACCAAGTTAGCCCCGAATATACTGACACAGGATTGGGCATAGGGATCTATACATTGATCTCCATTGTGTTGCATTATCACCAGGCTCAGCGCTATGGCTCTAGCTCACCTGATGTATGTTTAGAAATTAATTAAAATATTCTCTAAGGAAATTCCGCCAGGTGCTAATGTGACCTAGCGAGACAACTTGACTCATATTAGGAATCTCAACTTGAATACTATGCGGCTAGTAATTAACACAAACGCGCAATTTGGAAGAGCATCTTAATAACTGCAACCCTCTTCGGTGTCGATAAGCCGTTGTCAATCGTCAAATCCTTGACTAACACGAAAAAAACAATGATAATACATCGATCGCCTTTGGCGATAAAACTCTGTGGACTCGAAGACATGCGTGAGTGGTTTTTGCCGGCAATTTGTAATGCGTCCTTGAGTAGACAAGGCCAGATTAAGTGCAAACGGAGAGGAACATAAACACAAAAACGACGTGTGGCCTATTATCATCACCCCACAGTGGTTGAAGAAGCCACGAAAAAGGCCAAGCCTTTTAATCATTAGGTCCAGATGGAGTAGCCATGCCAATGCTAAAACATGTTGGCGCTAAGGGAGAAAGCTACCTTACGCACGTTTTCAAGCGTGGGAAACCGGCTAAAGAAGGTGAGTCATAACGACCGGTATCATTCCATTCGCCAGTAGCGAAGACATTGGAAACGATGTATATTGGAACGATTTTCACAATTTGACAAGGGATGATGGAAAATCGTTCCAATATACATCATTTATCCACCCTGTCAGAAAAATCAACAAGACATTGGAAACCTTCCTGCTCCGTCAGTTTACTGCGAATCTTCGCCTAGCCACTTATCAGCATGGTTTCCGCAAAAGGCACAGCACTACTAGCGCTGTTGAAAGCTTTTGACACAGTCATCCACGGCACTCTACTCCAAGATATAGAAGGTTCACCTTTTCCCCTTTGTATAAAAAGATAGACTGCAAATTATCTGAACCTAGCCGACCAAATACACGGCCACTCTGTTTTGCGACGTGGGATATTATCAGTCATCCAAAGATTTTAGGGGTAATTTTCGGTCACACTCTCACCTTCAAGGCGTATGCCATCGAAGTTGTATCTAAAGTACAAAGCCGCAACAAATCCTCAAGTCGATTGCCTGTAGCACTTGGGGAAAATATGAAGAAACGCTGCTAGCCACGGAAAAGGCAATTGGCCGGCCGGTCAACAGCAAGTCTAAACTACGGTGATACAATCTTACCATACCTTTCCTCATATATGGCAAGGAGAAATGAATTGCCAGTAATAGAAGACAGTGCTTGTGTTTTGCAAACATTTTCTTATGGTCCAAGCAGTTGCAATGGTCTCACAAAATCACCGCTTGAATCGCAAAAATATTTTGTACAATAAGAATTTTTCAATTACTTTTGCAATTCCTTTGAGAAATGGGAAATTATTAATTATCTTGGCATTCCTTGTAATGTAATTGGAAAATTGTCAGTTCCATTTCCAATTCCTTTCGAAAGTACTGGGACAGAAATTGCATTTGAGCAAAGTATTTTTTTTTAATTACAAACAAAAAATTTTTTGTACTCGAGCCTCAAAAAAACGAAATTACTTTTGGTATTTTTTTTTAGGAATTGAAATGTAATCAATTCCTTTGCTGTGGAGGAAAGGAATTGATTACTTTCCTCAAGTATATGTAATGGGGAATCGACGGTAATTGAATACCTAAAGTAATCATTACTACCCAGCTCTGATAGTAATGTTGGACAGTTATACAATCAGAAGATGTTAAGCCGTATTCTGTAATACAATCTGCTTTACACTGAACCAAAAAAGTGCATGTATACTAAAAAAAGTGCGTACATTTTAAGAAATGTTTATTGAAAACCTCTCCAAAAACCGTATTCATACAATTTAAGAATATAAACACGTACATTAAGATATCCATAAAATTTATTTTTAAGAATATTTCTTAAATTTCAAGAAAAAATTCTTATTTTCCAAGAAATTGCATTTCATAAAAATTATGTAATTCTTCCCTAATCCCTTCCCGCGAGGCAGGGCAGTCGCATAGACAAGACAAGTAGACCCAAAGCTGTAAGACAGATGGGCTCCAATAGCGAGGTAGCAACTACCTCGAAAGCTGCGAGTCAGAGGGAAGTTCCAACTACGGAAGTAGGAGATAAGCCAAAGGGAGATAACGCTAAGACTCCGGCTTTCCCGGAGGTGCTAAAGGGGAGTTAACGGTAAGACTCAGGCTTTCTCGGAGGTTCCAAAGGGGAGATAACACTAACATTCCGGCTTTTCCGAGAAGATGAGTGATGTGGCAGTCACTGACTGTGGCGCTGGTTGATCGTAGCAGTCTTTTCGGACAAATGACTACTGAAGGGTGGAGATCTGTGGAAAGGGAGCTTATTAGATTAATGCTGAAGATTATGCGGGAACAACCAAGTAAGCCCCTTCCAACCTTTGATTCGGGGGGATGGTATAAGGGTTGAAGATGATAGCATGCGAAAACATCGCGAGCTTGCGGTGGCTGGAGGAAGTGGTTCCAAATCTCCAAAGGCAATGCACGAACGCGCGGTTTGAGGTGCTGGATAAATCGCAAATCCCCACGGTACCAAAAGTTAAGGTATGGATACCATGCGTGATGAAGTCGGAGGACTTCTGCAGAATCAGAATCCAAACATACCGACACAGGATTGGAAGGTACTTACTGTATCTCGGCCTACCGAGGATGTTCAGTTCTACATCTGCCAAATAAACAAGCAGGCGGAGGATATTTTGTATACGCAGCTTGGCAAAATGTCCTTTGGCACTGCCAAAATTACATGCGACTCAGGAAAAGAAGTCCCGAGGATAAAAACATTAACACGCTAGAGGTGGGCGAAGTCGAAAAGGACCTCAAAAGCCTAAGGGAAAGAGACAGGTGGAGGTCCCCGACGTCACCACGAAGGTGTTAGAAGAGGACCAATCGCTAAATGGTTCTGTGAGTCGCATATAGGAACACCCGGCACAACAGTCACGAGAGGCTGAAGGGGGCCTCGAATACTCTAAATCAAGAGGGCAAGGGGAGGACGACGACGTCAAGACGAAGGTGCTGGAGGGGGACAAACAGCCCAATGGTGCTGCGAGTCCTACAGATAAACCTCCAACACAGTAAAGTGGCGTCGAGCGAACTCCTCCTAACCCTTGAGGAGGGTTCGTTTGACGTGGCGCTGATCCAGGAGCCGTGGCTCTCATCGGGAGGAAAGGTTTCTGGACATAGCGCGCGCGGGTTTGGCGTTTACTACGCGCAAACGGAAGGACGGGTGCGAGCGGTAGTAATGGTAAGGAAACAGCTGCATTCATATATGCTGCCTAATTACACCACTGAGGATCTCGTAGCGGTGGCCGTTGAGCAAAAGAATAAGCAGGCATTTATTCTGGCGTCCTGCTACATGGCCCATGCAGCGGAGGTTCCACCGATGGAGTGCAAAAGGCTAGTACAGGAGGAAGGGCGCAAAGGGCGGTTGGTCATAGGCGCAGATGCAAATGCGCACCACAATGCGTGGAGAGGAGCAGATACGAACGAGAGAGGCGAATCTCTATTTTGTTACATCCTGCAAACCAATTTGCAGATAGCCAACAGGGGAAATCCCTCTTTACATTGGTCCAACATTCAGCAATTTTCTGGATATTACATTGAGATCCGAGCGTGATATATCAAGGTATGATTGGATGGTTCTTGATAGACCATCCTTCTCCGACCATGCGTATATCAGCTTCAGCATCCCCCTAAAGAGGGTAGAGAAGGGAGGAACCTTTAGAAACCCTAGGTCAGCGAACTGGACTAAATTCCAGACATGTAGAAACAAAACTGGGACAACCCAAAGAGGTTGCTAATGTAGAGCAACTGGAGGAGCCGAATGAATTCCTAACAAGGACGCTTATGATTGCGTATAACAAAGCTTGCCCTCTAAGAAGATTCCGAGGAAAAGCAAAGCCCCAATGGTGGAGCAATGAGCTGAGTCTTCTAAGAAGACAGGTAAAAGAAATGTTTAAGCACGCAAAGACCGCGGATAGCGAAGAGTGTCGGGACGAGTACAGCGATCTACTGAGGCTCTACAAGCGTGAACTTACCAGGACGAAGAGAAACTAATGGAAATTTTTCTGTACGGACATAGAGTGCTCCAGCGAAACAGCACGGTTGAAAAAAAGTCCTGCAAAGGGAAACATAGTAAAGGGACTAATAAAGAAAGAGAACAGGGAATGGTCACGTAATAGTGAGGAATCCCTTGAGGTGCTTCTCGACACACATTTCCCATCGGGAGACGGTTTAAAAGAGTCAGCAGACATTACTCACACTTCGATCACGGAGCTAGTAGTGCCGGGGTTGGTGACCGATACCAAGATCGAATGGGCAGTGAAGACGTTTTCTAAGTTTAAATCGCCGGGCCCAGATGGTATATTCCCGGCCATGCTACAAGTCTCAAGTAGGACGGTCGTGGAATGGCTTCAAATAATATTCGATGGGTGCATAAGACTGAATCATGTACCGCACTCTTGGAGAACTGCTCGTATAGCTTTTCTACCAAAGGCGGGGAAGATCGGTAACGTGTATCCCAAAGAATATAGACCCATTAGCTTAACATCATTTCTGCTCAAAACCTTTGAGAGGCTGATAGATGTGTACATAAAGTCCAGCGTGGATGAAAAGCTGCTCTCCACAACACAGCATGCGTACACTAAAGGCAAGTCGGTAGACACCGCATTACATAGAGGAATCCCTGGAATATAAGGACTATGCTCTAGGAGTCTTCTTGGACATTGCCGGAGCTTTCAATAACGTTGCAAAATGGGTGATTATGGATGATCTTAATTACATTAAAGTACATCCTGCCTTAATCAGATGGATAGGCTGCATGTTAAATTGCAGAAAGATTAAATTACAATGGGGATTGTACGAGGCCACAAAATCAGTGGACAGGGGCACGCCGCAGGGAGGGGTGCTATCACCTCTGCTGTGGACGCTGGTCATCAACCAACTGCTCAGGCGATTCGATGAGGGACCCGTAAAACTTAAGGCTTACGCAGATGACGTTGCAATTGTCATAAGTGGAAAGTGCCTTCCAACGATTAGTTCTTTGATGAATCGCGCGCTTCGGGATATTCACACCTGGGCATCTAATGTCGGGTTGAAAGTCAATGCGGAGAAGACGTATATGGTCTTGTTTACAAAGAGGTACAAGGTCCCAAATTGGACCAGGCCTAAGTTAGGAGGGGTGACCTTACAGGAGAAACCTTTCACAAAATATCTAGGAATCATCCTAGACAGTACGCTGTCATGGAAGCTCAACGTGGAGAAGAGGGTCAAGAAGGCCTCAATGGCACTCTATGCATGTAAAAGAATGCTGGGGTGTAAGTGGGGCCTATCGTCCTCTCTTTCTCATTGGGTTTTTACAGCGATTGTAAGCCCTATTCTATACTATGGAGTTCTTGTTTGGTGGAAAGCCACACAAAAAACAACACACCTCAAAAAATTAGAGGGGGTATGCATACTATCGATGCTTAGCATTACGGGAGCGCTGAAAACAACCCCGACGGCTGCACTGTATGCCATTCTGCACATTCCACCTGTAGACCTGGTAGCAAAGAACAAAGCATTAATGACCGCAACCAGGCTCGGTGCCTTGGGGCAGCTTGAGCGCCGACCATATGGCCATAGTAGTATAGCGCCATCAATCACAAGACGAACAGACTACCTCTCTATCTGCGCTTCGAGGGAGATCTTAAGGCCACAATAGAGGTGGAAGGTTGGCGCAATGGTGCTCAAATGGCGAACGAGGCGATACATGTGTACACCGATGGTTCCAAAGTAGTGGAAGGAGTAGGGTCTGCGGTATACTGTGCTGATCCGGAAATAAGCAGATCCTACAGGCTGCCGGATTACTGTAGCGTTTTTCCAAGCGGAAATATTAGCCGTAACCAAAGCAGTAGAAACCCTGGAAGAGAATAGCTTAAGCTGCAACCGTGTTAACTTTTATATTGACAGTCAAGCAGCAATTAAGGCAATAATCTCGCATAGCACAGCATCTAAATGCATGTTAGAGTGTAAGCAGTCTCTGGAGAGAATCGGGACAGGGAGAAGCATACATCTATATTGGGTCCTAGGGCATATGGGAATAGATGGGAATGAAAAAGCGGACGAACTAGCTAAAAAGGGCGCATCCCTTGAAGCTTGCTCCGTAGACGTCCCAATTAGATTGGGCGAGATTAAGCGAAGGCGAGAGGTACACATGATCGACCAAGTGGGAACGGCGCGGGTTCAAGCGCGGGGCTGTAAAGTGTCGAAGATTATGTGTAAGTCTTACAACCTTAGACTAACAAAGTTGCTTCTATCATTAAAAAGAGAGGATTGTAGACTCATGACGGGTATTCTGACTGGACACTGCCTTCTAGCGTCACATGCCTTTAAATTAGGCTTGGTCAGTGATAGCAGATGTAGGAAGTGCGGGTCGATCGATCACGTTCTGTGCTCATGCCCTGCACTTGCCAGGCTAAGACTCCAGCTATTAGGAGTGATACAGCTGTCAGATCTAGAAGCAGCAAGTGGCTTAAGTCCTAGGAAGCTTCTGGAATTTGCCAAGAGGACGGAGTTATTTTATAACATAGGTCTATGTGAGGTTCTCATGGACCGGCCAGTTCAACCTAACCTAACCTCCCTAAATTTTAAGAAAATAAATTTTAAATTTTTAGAAAATATTCGTACAATATAAGAACTCATTCTTAGAATGCATGAATTCGTTCTTAAATTATATGATGTTATTCTTATGATTTAAGAAACATTCTTTAAATTTTAAGAAAATATTCAAACAATATAAGAACTCATTCTTAGAATGCATGAATTCGTTTCTAAATTGTATGATGTTATTCTTATGATCTAAGAAACATTCCTTAAATTTAAGAAAACATTCATACAATATAATAACTCGTTCTTAGAATGCATGAATTCGTTCCTAAATTGTATGATGTTATTCTTTTGATCTAAGAAACATTCCTTAAATTAAGGAAATATTCATAGATTATAAGACTCCATTCTTAAATTTATGTAACTACTTTTACTTATATGAACACGTTCAAATAATGTATTTAAACATTTTTTGAATTAAATAAATATATGGCATTTTGTTTAAAATTCATGAAAGTTTTAATGCAATAAAATTATAATTTCATTAACAACAAGTAAGGAAGACTAAGTTCGGGTGTAACCGAACATTACTCAGCTGAGAGCTTTGGATACAAAATAAGGGAAAATAACCATTTAGCAAAATGAGCCTAGGGTAACCCTGGAATGTGTTTGTATGACATTGGTTTCAAATGGAAGGTATTAAAGAGTATTTTAAAAGGGAGTGCGCCATAGTTCTATAGGTGGACGCAATTTCAGGATATCGCCATAAAGGTGGACCAGGGGTGACTCTAGAATGTGTGTTGTACGATATGGGTATAAATGAAAGGTGTTAATGATTATTTAAAACGTAGTGGGCCTTAGTTCTACAGGTGGACGCCTTTGCGAGATATCGCAATAAGGGTGGACCAGGGGTGACTCTAGAATGTGTTTGGCCGATATGGGTATAAAATGAAAGGTGTTAATGAGTATTTTAAAAGGGAGTGGGCCTTTGTTCTATAGGTGGACGCCTTTTCGAGATATCGCCATAAAGGTGGAACAGGGGTGACTCTAGAATGCGTTTGTACGATATGGGTATCAAATGAAAGGTGTTAATGATTATTTAAAAGGCAGTGGGCCTTAGTTCTATAGGTGGACAACTTTTCGAGATAACACCATAAAGGTGGACCAGGGGTGACTTTATAATGTGTTTTGTACGATATGTGTACCAAACTAAAGGTATTAATGAGGGTTTTAAAAGGGAGTGGCCCTTAGTTGTATACGTGAAGGCGTTTTCGAGATATCGGCCGAAATGTGGATCAGGGTGACCCCGAACATCATCTGTCGGGTAACGCTAATTTATTTATATATGTAATACTGCGAACAGTATTCCTGCCAAGATTCCAAGAGCTTTTGATTTCCCCCTGCAGAACTTTTTCATTTTGTTCTACTTGATATGGTAGGTGTAACACCCATTTTACAAAGTTTTTTCTAAAGTTACATTTTGCGTCAATAAACCAATCCAATTACCATGTGTCATCTCTTTTTTTATATTTGGTACAGAACTATGGCATTTTTTTCATTTTCCGTAATTTTCGATATCGTAAAAGTGGGCGTGGTCATAGTCGGATTTCGGCCATATTTTATACTAAGATAAAGTGAGTTCAGATAAGTACGTGAACAAAGTTTAGTTAAGATATATCGATTTATGTTGAAGTTATCGTGTTAACGGCCGAGCGGAAGGACAGACGGTCGACTGTGTATAAAAACTGGGCGTGGCTTCAACCGATTTCGCCCTTTTTCACAGAAAACAGTTATCGTCATAGAATCTATGCACACACCAAATTTCACAAGGATTGGTAAATTTCAGTTCGACTTATGGCCTTAAAAGTATTCTAGACGAATTAAATGAAAAAGGGCGGAGTCACGCCCATTTTGAAATTTTGTTTTATTTTTATATTTGGTTGCACCATATCATTACTGGAGTTGAATGTTGGCATAATTTACTTATATACTGTAAAAATTTTAAATTTTTTGTTAAAATCTGACTTAAAATTTTTTTTTAAAGTGGGCGTGTTCTTCATCCGATTTTGCTAATTTTTATTTAGCGCAAATATAGTAATAGGAGCAACGTGCCTGCCAAATTTCGTCATGATATCTGCAACGACCACGAAATTACGGCTTGCAAAACTTTTAAATTACCTTCTTTTAAAAGTGGGCGTTGCCACGGCTACCAAGTGTCATCGCTTTACCCGTCTTTAGTAGTGAATTATCGCACTTTTTCGGTTTTTCGAAATTTTCGATATCGAAAAAGTGGGCGTGGTTGTAGTCCGATTTCGTTCATTTTAAATAGCGATCTGAGATGAGCGCCCAGGAACCCGCATACCAAATTTCATCAAGATACCTCAAAATTTACTCAAGTTATCGTGTTTACAGACGGACGGACGGACGGACTTGGCTAAATGAATTTCTGTTTTCACCCAGATTATTTTGATATATAGAAGTCTATATCTATCTCGATTATTTTATGCCGTCACGGTTTACCGTTATGCGAACAAAGTTAATATACTCTGTGAGCTCTGCTCAGCTGAGTATAAAAATCAATATTTATATGTAATTTTTGAAATGGTTAATTTATAACTCATTTTACAAGGAATATTGATTATATGTAATTAGGAACATTTCGTATTGAAAATACTTTTAGTTTGAGTTTCAAATACTTTGATTAAATTGATACATATACTTTCATTAACAAAAGGTAATATTTATATGTAATTAGGTACATTTCGTATTGAAAATACTTTTAGTTGGAAATTCAAATACTTTGAATAAATTGATACATATACTTTCATTAACAAAAGGTAATATTTATATGTAATTAGGTACATTTCGTATTGAAAATACATTTAGTTTGAAATCCAAATACTTTGATTAAATTGATACATATACTTTCATTGACAAAAGGAAATATTTATATGTAATTAGGTACATTTCGTATTGAAAATACTTTTAGTTTGAAATTCAAATACTTTTATTAAAATGATACATATACTTTCATTAACAAAAGGTAATATTTATATGTAATTAGGTACATTTCTTATTGAAAATACATTTAGCTTGAAATTCAAATACTCTTAATAAATTGATACATATACTTTCATTAACAAAAGGTAATATTTATATGTAATTAGGTACATTTCCTATTGAAAATACTTTTAGTTTGAAATTCAAATACTGTGAATAAATTGATACATATACTTTCATTAACAAAAGGTAATATTTATATGTAATTAGGTACATTCGTATTGAAAATACTTGTAGTTTGAAATTCAAATACTGTGAATAAATTGATACATATACTTTCATTAACAAAAGGTAATATTTATATGTAATTAGGTACATTTCGTATTGAAAATACATTTAGTTTGAAATTCAAATACTTTGATTAAAATGATACATATACTTTCATTAACAAAAGGTAATATTTATATGTAATTAGGTACATTTCGTATTGAAAATACATTTAGTTTGAAATTCAAATACTTTGATTAAAATGATACATATACTTTCATTAACAAAAGGTAATATTTATATGTAATTAGGTACATTTCGTATTGAACATACATACATTTAATTGAAATTCAAATACTCTGATTAAATTGATACATATACTTTCATTAACAAAAGGAAAATTATTATATGTAATTAGGTACATTTCGTATTGAAAATACTTTTAGTTTGAAATTCAAACACTTTGATTAAATTGATACATATGCTTTCATTAACAAAAGGAAAATTATTATATGTAATTAGGTACATTTCGTATTGAAAATACTTTTAGTTTGAAATTCAAATACTTTGATTAAATTGATACATATACTTTCATTAACAAAAGGAAAATTATTATATGCAATTAGGTACATTTCGTATTGAAAATAATTTTACTTTCATTAACAAAAGGAAAATTATTATATGTAAATAGGTACATTTCGTATTGAAAATACTTTTAGTTTGAAATTCAAATGCTTTGATTAAATTGATACATATACTTTCATTAACAAAAGGTAATATTTATATGTAATTAGGTACATTTCGTATTGAAAATACATTTAGCTTGAAATTCAAATACTTTGATTAAATTGATACATATACTTTCATTAACAAAAGGTAATATTTATATGTAATTAGGTACATTTCGTATTGAAAATAATTTTAGTTTGAAATTCAAATACTTTGATTAAATTGATACATATACTTTCATTAACAAAAGGTAATATTTATATGTAAATAGGTACATTTCATATTGAAAATATATTTAGTTTGAAAATAAAATACTTTGATTAAATTGATACATATACGTTCATTAGCAAAAAGTAATATTTCTATGTAATTAGGTACATTTCGTGTCGAAAATACTTTTAGTTTGAAATTCAAATACTTTGATTAAATTGATACATATACTTCCCTTAACAAAAGGTAATATTTATATGTAATTAGGTACATTTCGTATTGAAAATACATTCAGTTTGAAATTCAAACACTTTGATTAAATTGATACATATACTTTCATTAACAAAAGGTAATATTTATATGTAATTAGGTACAATTGGTATTGAAATGTTCTGCAGCTGTTGCAGGTGATAATGGTGGTATTGACGTAGATGACGTTGCCTCCGTATGACTTTTTGCTGGTTCCGATAAAGTTGAAGTCTTTGTTCGTTTTCCAATGTGCTTTTGATATGGCGTTTATAGGAATAAGAACGCCAAATGAGCTTACGACAATTAGCACAACGATATGCATCGAATTCTTTGCGTTTATAATTTTTTTTCAGTGAAACATCAAGGTTTCAGTAACGAAAAAGTTGTCTGCACGTAGAAAACACTTAATCATTGTACGGAGCACTCACAAATTAATTTTCCAAAAGTAAATTCAGTGTTTCTTAGGAGATATTCTCGCGTCACTTGCATAAGTGCAAATAAATTATGTATACTATACACGTTCACACAAAAACAGTTACATATATCAGCGCTTGGTAAGAAAATGTTCTTTTAATATATGAAATTTTCCTTAGAATTCAAGAAATTGTTCTTAGATTTTACGAAACTTTTCTTTAATATATACTTAAATAAGAACAGTTCTTGTATTCTTAGAAAACTTTCTTAAAATCTATGAACGTTTTCTTACTCTTTCGTTAACTGAGACACAAACTCATGTATCCATTCTTATATTCTAAGAAAAATGTTTTAGATTGTAAGAATGCTTTCATACGCAAGTTAAATGTATGTAAAAGTTCTTCTTCTTCTTTTTACTCATTAGTAACAAAGTTTGTGTACGTAATTTCTTAAATTTTGAGAAAAAATTCTTATTATCTAAGAACAAATTTAGTCAAGCAGCTTAATGAATATGGTTTCTTATATTATAAGAACGAAGTTTTGTCATAAATATAATTTTACGAATTTTTTCTTAAATCATACGCAAATTTTCTAAAATTATATGCAATTTTTCTTCGATTTTATGAAAAAATCGGAGTGAATTTCTATGAAACTTTTTCTTAAGAAAAACATGTACGTTTTTGGTTCAGTGTATTATTATATTATATTAAAATTAAGGGTTTCTGATTTTTGAGGCCTATTTTTGCAACTCAACAAGAGTGCGGTTCGGAGGGAAACCAAGAACCTTTTTAACACGCTAATTTGCAAATATATTTTTGCAAGTCTCGGTTTTATTACACTTACATTGTATACAACGTTAAAGTCTAAATGCATTACTGCTTGTTGTATGTCTTTGAACAGTAGCGAAAAGTACTCAACTGCGGCTTTTTCTGAAATTATGAAAAAAATTACACCAATTACCTGATGATTGTCCTTTGGTATGATATACATAAACATTAATGGTAGATATACTTAAACAACTTTATTTTATTTATTTATTTCCATTTTTCGTAAACATTAAGCCCAACTTTCCCCATTTGGATATTTCGAAAAAAAAATCAAGTAAGAAAGGCTAAGTTCAGGGGTAGACGAACATTATATACTCCTCTGCCAAATTACAGCTTGCAAAACTTTTCAAATACCTTCTTTTAAAAGTGGACGGTGCCATTCCCATTGCCCAAAATTTTACTAATTTCCTATTCTGCGTCATAAGGTCAACCAACCTACCAAGTTTCATCACTTTATCCGTCTTTAGTAATGAATTATCGCACTTTTTCGATTTTTAGAAATTTTCGATATCGAAAAAGTGGGCGTGGTTATAGCCGATTCATTCATTTTAAATAGCGATCTGCGATGAGTGCCCAGGAACTTACATACCAAATTTCATTAAGATACCTCAACATTTACTCAAGTTATCGTCTTTACGGATAGACGGACGGACGGACATGGCTAAATGAATTTCTGTTTTCGCCCAGATCATTTTGATACATAGAAGTCTATATCTATCTAGATTAGTTTATGCGGCTACGAGGTACCGTTATGCGAACAAAATTAATATACTCTGTGAGCTCTGTTCAGCGGAGTATAAAAACCCTGCAGTCAAAAGCCAAAGTAGTCAGCAAACATTCTATTTCATTGACTAGAATTTTGTGGGTATATTCATACTAGTCAGCTTTTGAATAATTCATTGACTAGAATTTTGTGGGTTTATTCATACTAGTCAGCTTTTGAATAGTTGATTGACTATAATTTTGTGGTGTTATTAATACTAAGTAGTATTTAAATAATTCATTTGACTATAATTTCGTCTGTCGGCTCGAGGAAATGCGCGAGTGCTTTCTGTAGCCAATTTGCAATGCATACTTCAGTTGACAATGCTAGATATCGTCCAAATCAACGGGCACATAAACACAAGCTGACGAGTCAACCCTCACCGTTACCTCAACAGAGGTTAAAGAAGTTATTGAAAAGGCCAATCCTTCCATATCAATAGTCCCAGACGGAAGACCTATACCGATGCCAAAACACCTTGGCCATGAGGGCATCAGTAGCCTAGGACATTTTTTCTACTTGTCGTTTAAAGCCTATGCCTTTCCAGAATAACAGAGAAAGACCGGAAACCCAGCCAGTATCTACCGATATTATCCATTTAGACAGTAACGAAAACGTTTAAAGCCGTTATGATTTCAACCCAACTGAGATTAGTATATTAAATAGTAGGATGCTGTGTAAATATCGACTAGTATGTCATTACAATGATGCATAGACTGAGTAGTATGCCAACTGGTATGTTGATGTTGAATACACTGACTAGTATGTCAATTGGTATGATATTGGCGTATATAATGACTAGTTTGTCAATTGGTATGATGCTGATGCAGAGGCTGGCAATTGATATTTCGTAGGACATCGCCGTGTTAAAAATACCAGTTGCTAATATGGAAAAAAGACAGAACTCATACTAGTTTGGATTTTTGGCAAACTAGTATTCTTCTAGTATACATCTAGTTGGTTTGACTGCAGGGAAATAAACATCAAATTTGCGGTTATCGGTATACTCCCTGCAGTCAAAAGCCAAAGTAGTCAGCAATCATTCTAGTTCATTGACTAGAATTTTGTGGGTTTATTCATACTAGTCAGCTTTTGACTAGTTCATTGACTTTAATTTTGTGGTGTTATTCATACTAGTTAGTGTATGAGTAGTTAATTGACTAGAATTTTGTGGCGTTCATCATACTGGTCAGTTTTAGAATGGTTCATTGACTATAATTTTGTGGTGTTATTAATACTAGTTAGTATTTAAATAATTCATTTGACTAGAATTTCGTCTGTTGGCTCGAGGAAATGCGCGAGTGCTTTCTGTAGCCAATTTGCAATGCATACTTCAGTTGACAATGCTAGATATCGTCCAAATCAACGGGCACATAAACACAAGCATGACGAGTCAACCCTCACCGTTACCTCAACAGAGGTTAAAGAAGTTATTGAAAAGGCCAAGCCTTCCATATCAATAGTCTCAGACGGAAGACCTATACCGATGCCAAAACACTTTGGCCATAAGGGCATCAGTAGCCTAGGACATTTTTTCTACTTGCCGTTAAAAGCCTATGTCTTTCCAGAATAACAGAGAAAGACCGGAAACCCAGCCAGTATCTACCGATATTATCCCTTTAGTCAGTAACGAAAACGTTTAAAGCCGTTATGATTCCCTCAATTAAATGAAATTGTTCGGTTATCTAGCCATAAGCATGACTTCCGTAAAGTGCATATCACTACCATCATTCTGAACTCCATTAACACTCATAACAGGACGGCGCTAGTGCAGCTTGCCTGTTTTGACACAGTCAACCACTACTGGTTCGTTCCTTCTCCGTTAGATAGATAGATAATTTATTGAGGATTGCGCTGCGACCATTGCTCAGCACCTCATCCCATCCGACTTCCATGATGAACTCTAGCAGTTCTCTTGGCTTGAGGGATTTAATGTGGGAATGTTCTGGCCATGGTGAACCCATAAACTTAGCCCTGCGTCTTGAGATTGCGTCACATTCGTGTGTTATTCCGTTACTTTTTAGTTTTCATATATATGTACGTATTTTTATTAAAATTTATTCCAAAGTATAATGTATTGAAGTGATAAATTTTAAAGTTATATACATATGTATATATATATACATACCTTTTATATATATGAAATATAATGAACAACATAAATTTGAGCTAATTTATCAATTACTTGAAATTTTTCACCCCAACTGAGACTAGTATATTAAATAGTAGGATGCTGATGCAAATATCGACTAGTATGTCAACTGTTATTACAATGATGCATAGACTGAGTAGTATGCCAACTGGTATGTTGATGTTGAATACACTGACTAGTATGTCAATTGGTATGATATTGGTATAATGCTGGCGCAAAGGCTGCCTAGTATGTTAATTTGTATGAGTCTGATGGGTATGCTGACTAGTATGTCATCTGGTATGATGTTGGTGTATATAATGACTAGTATGTCAATTGGTATGATGCTGATGCAGAGGCTGGCAATTGATATTTCGTAGGACATCGCCGTGTTAAAAATACCAGTTGCTACTATGGAAAAAAGACAGAACTCATACTAGTTGGGATTTTTGGCAAACTAGTATTCTTCTAGTACACAACTAGTTGGTTTGACTGCAGGGAATGCTTGGAACATTTAGATGTAATTTCAAATTTAGATATGATAACATGGTTTTGATGAGTTCCCCATAATTTATCCATTTTATAATGTCGCAACCGTAATGCTCGCATAACAAACGAAAGGGGAGTTTCTTATTCAGTTGTTTGATGGGCCAATGTTTATTATGTTTGGATTCTTTTATATAAGAGCTATTAGGCCGGTGGTTTTTAAGCGAAAAACTAAGTTTTCCTTTATCCTCCTACGCGTTTCGGTACATTTTGTACCTTCCTCAGGGAGATCTGTTTTTATTAATAACATAAAACAATTATTCGCAAAAGAAACATTTTACACAACATTGAGAATTTCACTTACATTACATTCAATTAAATTAAAAAAATTTTTTCAAAACTATAAACACACATATATTCGCGCTGCATCCTTTACGTTGCTCATCTCATCACACTGTGTGCTTTTTGATTGCTGTGAAGTAAGCACAGTTGATATTGTCTACGTCCTCTTTGAAGTTTACACAGTCTTTTATTCGTTGTTGTATTCGCAAGCCCTCTAGTGTTAGCCTTGTTTTTGTTCTTCTTTCTATGTCCAATATACGCGCATTCGAAAAATCAGCTGAGTGATTGTGTATTGATAGGTGTTGCGAAAGTGCCGTAGAGGTCTTTTTGTTTCTTGCGTCTGCTTTGTGTTCGCTTATTCGTATTCCTAATGCTCTTTTTGTTGTCCCTATATAAATTTTGTTGCAGTCTTCGCCAGCTTTTCCCTCGTTGATTTCGAAATCAAATGCAAGGGAAAAGCTGGCGAAGACTGCAACAAAATTTATATAGGGACAACAAAAAGAGCATTAGGAATACGAATAAGCGAACACAAAGCAGACGCAAGAAACAAAAAGACCTCTACGGCACTTTCGCAACACCTATCAATACACAATCACTCAGCTGATTTTTCGAATGCGCGTATATTGGACATAGAAAGAAGAACAAAAACAAGGCTAACACTAGAGGGCTTGCGAATACAACAACGAATAAAAGACTGTGTAAACTTCAAAGAGGACGTAGACAATATCAACTGTGCTTACTTCACAGCAATCAAAAAGCACACAGTGTGATGAGATGAGCAACGTAAAGGATGCAGCGCGAATATATGTGTGTTTATAGTTTTGAAAAAATTTTTTTAATTTAATTGAATGTAATGTAAGTGAAATTCTCAATGTTGTGTAAAATGTTTCTTTTGCGAATAATTGTTTTATGTTATTAATAAAAACAGATCTCCCTGAGGAAGGTACAAAATGTACCGAAACGCGTAGGAGGATAAAGGAAAACTTAGTTTTTCGCTTAAAAACCACCGGCCTAATAGCTCTTATATAAAAGAAAGGGGAGTTTATTTGGGTACAAATTTAATTTTATTTAAGCGGCTGTGCGTCCACACAATTTCTCAAATTTGATGTTTCGTTAACTACTATTTTTTGGTCCAAGTCGAAAACCGCATAAAACGTTTCAATTCACTTTATTAATAATATACATTCATATGGCAACGCTAATGTTTTGCTCGTTATATACATAACATATGAATACATTATATTTTTGTCACATCTTTGTATTTAGTCGCATTATATGCATTAAACCTAATACATTAAACTAAAATCCGGTGTCGCTAATATTTCTCTTGGTGTTCCTCCAACATTGGTTATGGGCCCAGAGACACGTGTAAAATCGAAATATTAACTCGAATCGGAAAATTACATTTGCAAAGGCAAATTAAAGAAAATTGAAGGTTTTTTTTCTGCAAAATGAATGCGACGGGTTTGCTGCAAATCGAGAAGTTGGATGGCCAGAAATACGACAGCTGGAGTGTGCAAATGAAGAGCATACTTATACATGCTGATCTATGGAAAGTGGTGGTCGGTAGACTTGTGAAAACTGCAGCGATTGCAGAAAAGTGGGATGAGGCTTTGGCAACATTAAATCTAGGAGTGAAGCCGACGCAGCTTATGCATATTAAGAAATGCAAAACGTCAATGGAAGCATGGGTAACGTTAAAATTTTTTTATAAAGCAGCTGGTCCTGTTCGTAAGGTTTCGCTTTACAAAAAACTAATGAACATGCAAATGAATGAAGGTGAGGACATGCAAAAGCATCTAAATGAATTTAGCAACGTAGCAAACAAATTGGCAGAAATGGATACATCACTTCCAGATGAATTGTTGGTAATTATGTTTTTGTCCAGTTTGCCTAAAAGATCATTTTGTGATAGCTATGGAAACGAGAGACAGTCTTCCCAAATTTAGTTTTGTGATCTCTAAAGCAGGCATCGGCATTTAGTGGCAAATTTGTTTACACTAAATTCACACTAGAGGTCTGCTTTGAGTATTAATAAAATTAGTGCACTTAGTCATGAGCCAAAAAATTTTGTCTAAATGTGTACTTAGTCAAGTACAGAAAAATACTATGAGTGACTAGCACATAAAATAGAAAATACATACGAGTGCCCCGCAACACATGTGTGCCATACATATATGACATTGTTGAGTATAAACTGAAATCATAGTCGCTTTAACTCAGTAGCATGTTGGTTTCGTGAGTAATACACTAGCTGTATTTCGTTGCAAACTATTACAATTAAAAAACTAGCTAGCTTACCGAATTGCATGGAAAGCAACAATAAAAAGTAATCGAGTTGAGTTGGCTAAGCGCTTTAGTTGAAACCGCCTAGGTAATTGTCGACCTGATTGATAGTGTTGTATAGTGTTGCATATTCAAAAATAGGGCACTATTGTGAACGAGCGAATGAAATGAACAGACGAATGTGCAGATAAACAAAAATAACAAAATAACAGCGTGGCGGCAGGGTGACATACATACAAACAAACACACGCATTTCATGTATTTTATTTTTGTAATTCTCTGGTTGAGTGTCAAAAACATACTGCACTAGAAGTAGAAATGTCAAACCAGCTAAAAAAAATAACCATCTATATGGTTTTGCCATAATGTGTTTTAGTGGATATAAGTGCTTGATATTCTTTGTTTGTGTACGCACTAATACTCATTTTTAATTAGTCCACTAATAACCTTAAACGATGAATAATTGCAGTTTAGCAGTCACTGAGCGTTTGGCGCAGCGACATCGTTTGTGTGCGTCGCTCGCAATGTTGACGAATGTTATTAGCAAGCAACATGCAAAGATCGTTTGTTAATTTTTTCAATGCGCACAAGCCAAAAATATTTAATGTTGACCAACCCCTTTGCGCAAATACAATGTATTTAATTGTATAAGCCTTTTGCTTCCCATTCTGCGCATTAAAAATATAATAACAAAAGATCTTGTCTTGTTGCTTGCTAATAAGCGAATGAACTAAGCAATCCGAAGCATCAAGTGATGTGCGCGATTATCGCGCTCTCACTAACACATCTGCATTTCCAATTTGCAGTGCCTGCTCTAAAGTTATTGAAGAAGGTGAACGTAAACGCGAAAAATCAGGAGATGCTAGCGGCGTTCAAGTATATGCACAGTAGGGTGGCCCTTATTTTCCAAATTGTTCCGATTCTCGATCTCACCCCCTAGAAATATGCGAATAGCCTAAAAACTAGAATATACAAAGTTTTAGGTCAATCGAAAAAGGGTTAGAGGTGGCGCTAAGAGCTTGAAGTCCTGAAAAATGACGATTTTTTACAATTTCTTAAATCTGGTCTACCCTACTTCATTTGTTATGGGCGAAACGGAATTTATCGTGTTATTAGTAAGTTCTAGAGATATTTGACTTTCAAATAAATCTAAAACAACCAAAATTGGTCAAATAATAATCTTAATATATATAAAACGCGTGCCACAGGTTTGAGGCCAATGGACTCCTAAACTACTGAACCGATTTTGAATTTGTTCTGCACCCCGTGTGTAGTTTGACCTAACTTGAAATATAGGATAGGTTATATCTCAGTTTATATAGTCGCAATATTATTTTATTGCAATTTTTTTTATTTGTTTATACGTAATATTAAAATGTTACGTATACGCAGTGGCACTCATATTTTCAGGTGGTGCGGATATACTTCCGTGTAATTGCTTGGTGCTTAATTAAACAAACTGCTTATCAATAAAATAATATTATAGCGAATGATATCAAGTATTGCACATCACCAGGCCCGCCGAAGGGGGGCAGTGGAGGGGGTTTCTGAGAGGACCCGCGATTTAGAGGTACTATGACATTTTTTAAACGGTTTTATTTAGCTTGAGTTGACAGGCCGGCCGTTGTGAACGAATCTTGTAATTGAAATTTAAGTAACTTCCCGATGAGCTACAAGCTTGAAACTTGGAATATAGTTCAGAACCCGATGACAATGCAATAATAAGAAAAAATCGCCGCTAGGTGGCGCATGGATCGAGATATTCACAAAAATCGTATTTGTGGTCCGATTTGGCTCATATTTGGAACACATAATACTTACAAGAATAGAAATCGACCTGTGAAAAAAAATCGCCGCTAGGTGGCGCATGGATCGAGATATTCACAAAAATCGTATTTGTGGTCCGATTTGATTTGGTCCATATTTGGAACACATAATACATACATGAATAGAAAGCGACCTATGATGCCCGATTTGGCTCATATTTGGAACAAATATTGCATACAGTCCAGTAGAAGTGACATCAAAATATTTTGGAGTTGGAGGAGGGACAAGCATACGTGGCGCAGTCGAGTAAAGTCTTTGGAAGGATTATGTATTGAGCACTTAGGTTGTAACAAAATGTCAGGAAAGAGTTCTTGTAATAATGAGTCACTAAATGAAATAAATAGAATGAGAAATAACAGGTAATTAAATAAAGACTAAAAACTTGAAAATAAAATTTAAAAAAAATTTTTATGTTAAACGGTTTTATTAAAAACAATACTTACATTAAATAATAATAATACGAAAAGCTAGAAAATAATTAGGTAGGTCCTAGGTACTAGTCATCACACTCCTTATCAATCTAGGGCGTTGATCAGACAATTAAATAAAAGCGTTGGGCGCGTGAAATTTCTAAAAATGTGAGGCGTAGCATAACCTGATTAAGGTTCAGTTGGTTTTACTTATGACTATCAATAGAAATATGACGCGTCCAACGCTTTTATTTAATTGTCTGATCAACGCCCTAGATTGATAAGGAGTGTGATGACTAGTACCTAGGACCTACCTAATTATTTTCTAGCTTTTCGTATTATTATTATTTCATGTAAGTATTGTTTTCAATAAAACCGTTTAACTAAAAATTTTTTTTTAATTATTTTATTTTTAATACAGGAGAGTCTTTAGTTGTTCCATGTTTAAACCGAATTTCAAAAGCAGCGCAAATCTGCATTTCGGTTTAATATTATAGTAAAGAGTGGAAAATAAAAATTTATATATATATAAAGGCTAAAATGTGTGTTAGTTGGTCGCCGGTGTTTGAAGAGATGCGTCGGTCGATTTTGTACAAACTTTCACACAAGTTGCGTAAAACTCTCGCGGTGGTTACTACAGGTACAGGGTCTCGAGATATAGGCCAAAAACGTGGGCCAGTGAATGCCTAGACAGTGTTTATACAATATGGATATCAAATGAAAGCTGTTAAGGAGTGCTTTGGTACAGAGTAATATATTATCAAGAGACGGACTGGGACTGGGATTAGGACTATGACTGGGACTAAGACTCGGAGTGGGACTGGGACTGGGACTGGGACTGGAATAAAATACACACCACCCTCTGGGACAGGCAATAAATGATGCAGAAGAATGAGAAGGAATTGAGAGAAAAGAGAGAAGGAGATTAAGAAAGAGATAGAATGAGACGAAGATGGAGATGAAGCGAAAAAGATGGAGGGAGGAGTGAATAAAAGGATTAGGAAAAAGTGAAGAGGGGGAAGGGCAGAATCAGACGGAAAAAGCTTATTAAAATGTATGCAGATAGGCCAAATTTAGGGCAGGACAACGTCTGCCGGGTCTTCTAGTAAAGTTCTAAAATAAAATATGCCTTAAACACGGTGCCATTACTTCAAGAATGTGTATATAATGAGTATACGTAAATGAGTTTGTTTAAAATTTTTTATTAAAACTTTTTTGGAAAATACATTTTTAAAACATATACATATATCTTGTGAAACTTTAGCTGACACGTATATAATATGATATTATTTCCTAGGATCTAATTAAGGATGATTTAATATGTGATTCAAATTGTTTTTTGTAATCAGTTACAACTTGTAAAAATATTGTTTTTCTTGTTCGTCATTTGTAAGTATTCTATTATATTCTTCCATAAGCTTTACACCCCGTTCTGCTGTGTCGTTAACTACTTTTATATGTATAACAGTATCCTTAGCTTTTTTATAGGTTCCTGTATCCCCCCAGTATAGTGGATCTACATCCAGAAATTAAGATGATATCCCAAACCGACCAAAGAAATCAATTGTATTTCCTGTTACAAAATCGTGTAGTTCTTTTTCTATGAATTTATAGATTTCACTGGGCCTTAAGTGTAACCTCTTTAAATTTTCTGTTTCCTTGTGGCAGTTGTCTATGCTCTTGGTTTTTTCCACAATCTTTTTCTTCATGGTACAAGAGACGTCATCATCGAACAATGCCAATGCAATACATTCTTCAGACAGGTACCATAGGTGGTGACAAAACTTTTTATTGCAATGTCGGATATTTTTTTATTAACATTTCAGTATTTATAAATTTCTTTAATAAAAGATAAGTCTTGAAAAGGTGCTCTATGAGGATTAGTACAGTAAAACCAAAGCTTAACATAGAACTGTATAATAAACGCGCATATACTTCCTATCGAATTCTCTTCATACTCCGTTAGTTTAAACTGTTCACGAAATAAATAGATTTTCAAGCAATACAATGCCTTAGACCTCCACCGAGCATGATGAGTGGGCTTTGGTACACGAAACTTTATGCCATCACTTGCTCCTAGACATATAGACGTTAATACAGATTTTCATCGAATTGTTTTTCGAAAACACCCAACTCTGCCGATAGAAGATTTTCGACTAAAAACAGTTACCTTTGGTGTAAATTGCGCGTCATATTTGGCAATTAGAACCCTACACCAGATCGCCCACGACTGTCAAGACGAATATCCGCTCGCAAAAAATATTTTATTGAATGAAAGGTATGTTGACGATATTTTGTCAGGCGGTAATAATATACAGTCCACTTTGAACTCCATGACTCAAGTTATGGAAGATTTAAAATCGGTAGGATTCCCTTTGAGAAAGATGTCGGCAAATCACCCTGAAATTTTAAAACCCATTCCCGACCCTTATTTTCTAGACGTCGACTTTCTTAAATTCCACGATTGCACAAAAACCCTTGGAATTCAGTGGAACGCGCTAACCGACACCTTGACCTATACGTATGATCCACCATCAGCAGAAAACACGACTACGAAAAGGCAGATTTTATCAGCAGTTGCGAAACTGTTTGACCACGCAGGATGGCTATCGCCAATAATCATTCTTGCAAAAATGTTGCTGCAAAAGCTCTGCATGGAAGGAACGGATTGGGACGAAGACGTGAAGCCCGGGGCTCTCCAAAAATGGACCCCAATATACGAAAATTTACCTCACATCAGAGAAATTAAAATCCCTAGGTGGGTACAGTATTCCCCCGATAAACTCACCCAGCTGCATGGATTTTCAGATGCTTCCGAAAAAGAATTTTGTGCCTGTGTATATTTACGCGTACAAACCCATGAAACTAGTTTTTCATCCCAATTGCCAGCTGCTAAAAGCAAAGTAGCACCCCTTCAAACCGCGAGTCTTCCACGGTTAGAACTCAATAGTATGTTTATATATGTTCTGGATCACATTTTGTATGGAAAACTGGGAGCATGTCTCACCCTAAAAACTCTCTACTTTTGGCTCAGTTTGCCCACAGTCTGGTCTTAGGAATGGGACCAGTTCATTATTTTCAGCTCAGTCTGGGATGAGTCTGACCGAAGGAATGAAACCAGGTCTATATTTATCTTGACCTGAAATTTTTACTACCTCTCAAGATCATTCAACAATTCCGCTAGGTGTCGCATCCATTCTTCCGGTTTGTGTTCTGGCTGATCTCACCGCTAGGTGGCGTGTTCTGGCAGATCTTCCGCTAGGTGGCGCATAAGAAAAAGCTTAGTGGTGTATAAGAAAAAGCTTAGAGCTTTTTACCTTTAGCAGAGCTTTGCCGTAAACATGACAGCATATAAATTATATATATATATATATCAACAAACCGCAAAATACATACCGACACAGACACACTCATCCATATACATACATTTAGATAAGGGCTAGTTGTCTCAATGTATATAAGTTGGACATCTATTGAGTAAAAAAATGAGGATCGTTAAATGG
The DNA here is from genome assembly GCA_029619165.1 of Eurosta solidaginis. NCBI lineage: Eukaryota > Metazoa > Arthropoda > Insecta > Diptera > Tephritidae > Eurosta > Eurosta solidaginis. The sequence continues at coordinate 627 of JARSSU010048168.1, read as the reverse complement.
GTGGCCCTACATTTTTAAAGGGCCGCAAATTTTTAAATGTCCCCTCATATTTCTAATAAGTCCTAGACTTCACCCGAGCCGTTTTAAAGAGTCCCATAGATTTCTAACCGAGCGACTGCTCCCCAATCCCCCCACCCACCCGCCTTTTTTCTCGTCTGCAAAAGGGGCCTGTCGGGCACCCGATCAAGGACAGATTGAACATTTTGTTTGGCATTTTATTAGATTGGGTATGATGAAAGATGAATATAATGGCAAATTAATGAAGGATTTTATTGGTTTGAGAGCAAAAATGTATTCTATTCGCATCGATCAAGAAGAAAAAGAGATTAAAAAATTAAGGGTGTTAAACAATGTGTTACTCTCAAACTTTCTGCAAATGATTTTAAAATATATTTATTCGAAAAGAAATTGTACTTTAACTCAATGTATATTTTTAGATCACAATGTCATGAATTTTATACACAAGAAATAAATAAAGTAACGTTAAGTGTTTAGATGATAAGAGATTTGTAAAAAATAATGGAATTAATACCTATGCTTGGGAACGTTTGTACAAGAGAAAAAATCAAAACATGCTGATAAGAAACCTTAACTGATCAACATTGAAACATAAATATATACATACAT